>DWJQ01002020.1:0-10165 GCA_018248915.1 Hesperia meskei straton | reverse complement strand
GAGGTCTGTCTGTCACTTTTCGCTTGTCTGAATGTTTGTCACTGTTTATGTATGAGCGGGCTTTGCCAGCAGGACCTCACCTCGCCGGTGGCGCCAACTGGTGAGCACAAAAACGGCGACCCTCATTCGTTTAATAATTTTTGCATGATTATGGCACAAACACCCGAACTTTCACATTGATAATATTAATAATTTCTCTGAACGAGAATCATTTTGACAAAAATTACAACATAAACTAGTTTTATTGACGCAATTGATCCCATGAACTATTGAACATTATAATTATTGCTGCCGCAACCACTATTCCCGTATCTTTGGCGCGTGTCAAAATTATCTTTTCATCTCACCTCTTGAGTCCCACCTATTTGAAAAGGACGACTTGGTTGGCCTTTAAGTGCGCCCAAAGTTGATGTTTTCTACAAGAAACTTTTAGCGGCCAGTAATGAGTTTTTAATGAGATTAAACATGAAAATTAATTAATCACCTCTAAACTTGTAGACGTTATAGTAAGGACATTTGTGTGTACAAACGTCGCGAATATAACATTTGTGCAAATGGCCGTAATTAGGGTTCCGTACCCAAGGGTAAAACGGGACCCTATTACTGAGAATCCGCTGTCCGTCCGTCCGTCTGTCCGTCCGTCCGTCCGTCCGTCCGTAAGTCCATCCGTCAGTCACCAGGCTGTATCTCATGAACCGTAATAGTTACACAGTTGAAATTTTCACATTTGATGTATTTCTGTTGCCACTACAACAACAAATACTAAAACACTGAATAAAATAAATATTAAGTCGAAATATGGCTTCGACGCCTAAGCAATAATTTACTTAACTTGCGGTCCAAGAGATGGCGTTACTATGGCTACAAAAACTAAAGTAAATATTTAAAGTGAGGGTTTCATACAACACACCAGATTTTTTTGGCATTTTTATACATAATGGTACGGAACCCTTCGTGCGCGAGTCGAACTCGCACTTGGCCGATTTTTTTTAATCGAGAACTACATAGTTTACTTGCGGTAGTTTTAGCTGTTTGCTAGAAACCCAATTTCTGGTGCACTATCACATTTAGATTCTTAAAGCTTTATTTTTCTCGTTAAGGATCTCATATTCTTTGTGTAAGGTAATTTTATCTTATTATGATGTAAATGATAATTTACTCAAGTGCCGCAATTAATTAAGCATAAATATGTTGGAGGACACAGAAATAAAGTTCCTTTATTTATTTAGTTTATCGTCACTAACAAGAAGCGTCTCAGTAATGCACTTTTACTATATTATAAGCTTATATTGCTTGTATAATGAGTCCAGCCAGGAAGTTTTTAGCCCAACACCATGAAGTCTACTAACCTTCGAGTTTTAAACTAGATGATACAAAGTCCAGGAAACTGAAAAGAGTACCCGAGTCCCGACGCCGTATCTTCAACCGCTGTTCTGCAGCATACATATATCACAAGAAGGGGAGGTCAGTTTGGACTCGAATATAAATGGAGCCACTTACACCACAAAAAATAACGTCATGGTAGTAATTTCCCGTCTTAGTAATAATTTCTCAATATTTTTGTTTTAAATTAAGCCAGCTTTTCATATTCATTAATTACTTACTTATACTTCACGTAACAAATAATATATCATCCCTAAATCCATATAATAAAACTGCATCGCAAGCGTAAAACTCGAAAACGCTGGGCCGATTTGGATAATATTTGTTTTAGTTGTGATCGATATAATGAGGACAAGATTTTATGGACGAAATGTTTTAAAAACTCAAGCAGTATCTTTGGGATCTAAGGGATCGTCCTCATATATTAGAGATATCGAAATACTGCCACAGCAATAAATATATAGATGAGCTTGTGCTATATGATATTTACTAAAATGAAACAAAAAATTAAGGTCCAAAGTTACCCACGTAGAATTATAAGGGCCCATTCATTTTCCCGAAGCGAAGCTATTGCAGTTAAACTAGTTAAAAAATAAACCAAGATTTTCTTTTCTTTGAATGTAGCTTTACCTCAGTAAGACTCGCCAACTATTGCGTTTTTGAGCACAGGCTTAGCTTATCAATGGTAATTGCAATATGGAATTATGTGCAGTATTGCATATTGGAATTAAATAGTTAAAAAAATCTTGTAATCATGACAATAGATGTTAATTAGAATACCAGAATCCCACGAAAATTCTCATGCTAATATTGAAAATAACTTAGTTTGGGATTATCAATGAGAATTAACGGCGAAAACTAACTACTCAGCATAATAATTTTAAAAGTACTATAGAAATAATATTTTTATAACGTACACAGAACTTAATACAGAACTATCGTAAAGTTATTAATTATACTCTTGAATAACAACTAATCTAATCAGTCAAAGTCAAAATCCATCAATTATTTTATCCTTTGTCGATTAATTGATAGATCTTACGTCTGAAATTCTGAATTACTCTGGTACGTTTCAAAGTCTCAGCCCAATTCGAGGGACATAAAAAGTTTATTTCTTTCATAACAGACACCTCGTACAAAGAAAGAGATTATCCGGATTTTAGGACCAAGATCGATTCAACAGGGTGGAAGGCAAACAATCGCCTTTTGTTGCCGTCGCCATTGAAGTTCGGGTAATTAATTATACCGAGCGAGAAGCATTTTGCAGATTCACTTCTATGCCGCTTGGAGGACGACTGATTGCCTTCGGAGCCAGGGTCTATACATCTTTATCTACAGCCATTGATTACTGCGGCCGGAGCTGCTTTATTGCATTAGATGCCCTTATTAAGTTCTTTCGTTAAGCTCATTCTTTTTATGTAGGTGCAGCGTTATCGAAATTCCCTGCGATATATTGGTGATGATAAAAATACATTAATAATAACATCGGATGTGCCATCTCAAAGTGTTTATTATAGTATTGTTTAACAGATATTCGAGAGGGTTATATCTTGGCCTAGAAAAATGTGAAATTGCAAGGAGTGCATAGATAGTAATCACGAGTCGAGGAATGGCTATAGCTTTTGTTCTACAACGGAAGCAATTTCTGCCCTCAATTTTTTACCACGCCATTTTTCTCGCCCGCGTAATTTTCTTCTTCAAGTATTACTGTATTCCCGGCTAGGAAGGTATTGCTTTGCGGGACTTAACCTGTGCGATTGGTCAGGAATATTTTTGTGTAGATACTTGATATCCGCATTAAACTTAAGGAGTCAAACTCAAGGTTGAATTAATAACAAGGACATACAATTTAATCTAGACACAGTTTAATCTCTGTACAATTCCGAGCACTTGATTAATTTTTAAGTTTCAGCCCTTCCTTTCTATTTTATTCATTAGTGTTCACCTATGCAAATTTCATATTTCTTTCTATATGGGAGGTGCAAAGATGCTCTGTATCTTTATGCTTTTAATTTTTTAAACATAATTTAAAATTATATTAGTTACAACTACAAAATTACTTTAATACCATTGGTGTTGATGCGGCTTACAAGTAATTTTTTCGTCCGAGAAACTTCAACCCACTTTATTTCTTTTCCATTGACATTGCGGCCTAACTCCGTTTCTCACGTAAGCTTATAATAGTCAATTTTTAGTCAATTTTTGATCCTAGTAGGTAGACTGACAACTAAAGAACTATGAATAAACTGAGTGGTAAGCTACCTAGCGACCATAAGTCACCTGCATAAGCTCGTTTATTGTTAAACACAGTGCAGCGAGGACAAGAAAGGTTTACAACTTAAGCCGGATAGAGCATCTTACAACTCTATGACTCGCACATAAGGATTGAAAACTTACAAAATCTATAGATACGCCAATCACTGCACTACCTAGCTTATTTTATTGAATAATAATTAGCTATCCGTGTAATATTTACCTAAGAAATGCAAAGATAGATATCGTAGGTCGTGAAATGGATGGAGCCGGCTTTTGTTCCACGACGGGAGCAATTTCTTTCCTCGATGCTTTAAACTCCCCACTTTCCGCGCGCATTTGTTTTTCTCTTCGCCAATTTCTTTGTTTCTATGCTCGGTATATTGTTATGCGGTGCCAGCTTCTATATTTTCCGCTATAATTACATTTTACATTTTATCTGTTTATTTGTTAACTATTAATAGGGCTTTTACAAACTCAATATGCTGTTACGTTCAAAAGAATGAGAACGAGGTACAGGCACTTTCGTAGAAAAATATCATCAGTATGAGTTATTCCATTTTATATAAAACTTCCTAAGATTTGATCAAAACCTTTTTGAGTAAACTTTACAATGTTTACCTACTGTCCAATAAAGTAAATAGATTTGTTTAAATAATTCATTTTTAAAATTCATAACCACACGATAAAATATAAGGGAAATGCGTCTTGAAACAGCTACCTATCCAATGAATAATTAAACATTCACGCACTCACACTTACCCTAATCAGCCAAAGGAACAAACCAAAAAGACTGAGTAGAAAGACTGTGGCAACAAGCATAATTTAAAACAAAGTATGTAATCAGAAAAACAGGGAGTGCAGAGCGATACTCATCTGGAGCTCAAATAAAGTAACCGACGAAGAGAAAAATTACGCAGACGTAGAAAGCGGCGGCGGCGGTTTAAAAAATTGGAGAAAGGAATTGCCATCGCATCCATCCATCCGTACGACGTGGTTTTATCGCCTCCCCATCGCTCCACCATTATGTGTGGATAATTCTCACCAATTATATATTTTTTCCTTAATTACATTACTGGTTTTAATCATGTTTATCGAGTTTTTACGAGTAATCACGATTAAATCATATGGCGTACCTAATTGCAGTAAGGTTCAATTTGTTATTTGATTACCGATCGTGTTTTACTTTGTTAGGATCATGGTTGGATCATGGTTAAGATTTTATAAATGAAAGGTCATTTATACAATCCTAACAAAGTAAAAGAATATCTTTATCTTAAGAATCAAGAAATAATATTTATTAAAGACCTCATTTTCGACCTTAAGTACCCTTCCAGTATAAAAAGTAAAATATTAAACCGGACCTCAAACAAAAACAGATTCTAAACAGAATGTAAACCATAAGGCAGGCGCGAAGCGTTCGCGATAACAGCTCTCAAAAAGGGAAAATGGAAAGAAACAAATTCAAAAGGAAAAGTAAGTAAATTATGAAAGTACGCGCGGCGTCTTTTGTCTATGGTCTGCTACTGTCAGTTACAGATAAAGTAACCGTTTAGGGCGCGGAACATCACGAAAAAAATGAAAAAAAATACCTTATCATAATTTATTATATAATTTTGCCTTTTGATTATAAGTCAGCCCGAAAATCCATGAAGCAAATGCCCTACATAGGAATTCTCTTAAATGTCTGATTAAGACCCAAAAATTAATTCAAATCAAAATATTTTGCAGAAAAAAATACTTTTTACGAAACATTTTTGTGATGGTTAGAGTGCAGATAACTTTTTTATTCCTAAGTATTGCTTGTATTTCTGGTAGTGAGAGTTACAATGTCACTCATATACAAAGAAGTAGGTACCTACATTTCTCACATGTAATGAAATAGAAAACCAATAAATCAAAACTCAAACAAAAAATCTACAAAACACAAAATAGCAGGTAAAAAATCGATATACTTATTCAATTAAACTTTGCTTTCAAACAGTATGAAGTTCATATAAGTAGGTATGGTAGAAAGACCTTTATCATCGATCATTAATTAATCATTACTTTCATATTAAATAAAGGCAAACAGTAATCAAATAATCCAATAAATTAAGATAGACAATGTTGCATCACCTTCATTCATTTTAGCAAATTAGTATGTCGTCACGGTATTGCAGTGACGTGAAGCTCGCAGTCTCCCCGCGGTTTTCATTAGTGATTTCCATTTGCAGTTTGTATTCAGCTAATTAATAATGTCGTATCATTATTCTATACTGACTCGATGACGGGTCGCACGAGCCTCGCTGTGTGCTATAGGTAATAGCACATAAAAACAATTGTTTTCAATCTTACTTCTGACTAATATTGAAAATTATATACCTACAAGTTGCAATGTTTAAAATAATGTTGAGTGTATTTGTAGCTCAATCACGCCAAAACGGCTGAATTGATTTGGCATATGCACAATTTAAAACGTAACTTAATATACTTATAGGACGCTTTTCATCCCGGAAACTAATTATAAATCTGGACACACTAGCGTGTCAAGCCAAGTTCATTAAGCTAATAGAAATGGCTAGTGCAATATACTAGATATATGTATATATAATGCTACTCAATCATAACCCACATTGGGATTCCAACAAAAATACCGAAGTAAAATTTAATAACTTCACCATTTGTGAACCCATTTTAATGAATAGTTTTTGTTGTTTATTAAATTTATTGAAATAAATCCTTCTTAAATATTTTTTGAAGTGCCTTGCAGGTGTTGCCTGGAAGTTTCTTGCAGGTGATAGGGCCTAGAGCTCACCCGGGGAAGTACCACCGCCTGCCACGGTACGTACCATTCCTACCGTGTAATAATTGTTTTAAGAACAATTGTGTTCCGGATAGGAAGGTGTGGAGCCGGTTACCGTTTTTTAGAGGCGACCATCTCAGTTCTCAGGGGTAGCAACGCATCTGTGACCGAATTAGAACGAGACTCATTGAGTCTAGTCACAGTTGTCATGGGCGGCAGCGGAAGGTGGTGCTGCATGCTCGTTTGTTATCTTAATTCCATAAAAAAAAGTCCACACAGAGAACGCCATGGGCAGAAGCTAGTCATTAAATATATTTTGAACAGGGTAATAACAAAGTTTGGTGTAGACAAACGTTCATTTCTATTCAGCGAATTAATAGCATGGCTCATGATTTCGGAAGGACGCAACTCACGCGGCAGGCTCGCCCCGTTCAGCGGTTTTCATTAGGGCCTGAATTTACATGTTATTCATTGCTTTCCTGTTCGTACGTCAAAGAACTTGGCGTGTTTGTGTTGAATTTGTTAGAATCAGGTTAGAATGCCTTGATGGTCTTTATCTATCTAGTGATAATTCAGAAAAAGGTATTTTAGATTAATTGTAATTGTACATTTTTAATGTAATTAGGTGATATCGATTCGATAACGTGGGTATGTTGACTTTTTGGATTTTTACTATTTTTATATTTTAGTCTCCATATATATGTGGTAAACACAATGATCGACCGAGTTAAGCAGTAGCTGATGCGATCGGTAGTTGGATACCTAAACGCTAGTGGCATAATTTTTGAGAAAATTTTTGTAGAAAAGTGTTCAATCTTTGGGATTGTAAAATTTATCTATACAATGACATAATATCGGAGTGTACCAGTGGCAAAAAATCTCTACAGACATTCAAATGAATGCTCTCATTTCACCATGGCTTCGGTAGCTAAAGACTCCTTTCAGCGCTTGGGCTTTGTCCTACGGAATTCAAAGGATTTTACGGATACGGATACGGATTTTATGTAATAGGTGTAATAGTTTTTAACATTTCGGCTGCATATAGCGAAACGGTACAATCCTAATGAGAATATTGTTTTAATAAGGATAAATACGGAATTCAGAACGCAAACTTTCATATTTAGATTATAAATTATAAAAATACTGTCTAATTAATTATTGATCGATTGTATATTTAAGAGTACTTTGATAAATAAAATACCCACGTAACCTAATATTATTCGCCATAAAGTTAAACTACAAAAACTGTCAAGCCGAAATCGCACCTCGAAATCTGACTTAATATTTTTAACTTAAATGAAGACTCATTAAGCATAAACGTTTTACTTACAAAAGGAAGTAAATAAACTTTAAAAAAAAATTGTCGTGAACGCGGCCGCAATAACACGCATTCTGTGAGAGTATCAGGTGTCTACTTATTTCCGCTCAAGAGATAAAGCTCTGTGACAGACATACCGAATTCATATATGTATATTATTAGGGTCCCTTTTGTTATCCTCTTGGAACAGAACCCTAGAAACCCGGAGAGATAAAGATTAAACGCATATTTAACAAGTTCCCAACGAGCATACAACAAAAATTGGCGCATGAACAGATTGATTTTCTGATATTCGTAGTCGAAATTTATAGAAACGAACGGTTTTAAAATTGTAAAACTTTTTTTGAATATTATTCTACACCCAACTCGTAAATACCTTCGTACATATCACGGTGCTAATTCTCGACCAATGCACAATACAATGCGATAAATTTTGTTCTTTGGGTAATTCAAATCTTCATATTTTGGTAAAAGCAAAATAGTCACTCACTCACTCTTCACGAAATTTCGAAAACCAATTGACGTATAAAAATGAAATTGAGCAGGCAGGTAGTTTATGGTTGGTAGAAGTCCTGTAAGAACGTATCTTGTCAAACGGGGTAAAATAAGGGTTGAGAATTTATATGAAAGCCAGTCAAAACGACTTCGGCGCAGGCAAAGCAACGGGCAACAGCTAGTAGTTTATAAAGTATCCTCATTTTTATCATTTGATTGCTCTCTCATTCAACTTACTCTGCGTTGACGAGTTGACAATGACAACGACTATAAATATAAAAAAGATTCTCAAATATACATGTAGATACTAAATCAGGTTTTAATATTATGTTACTAGATATATTCATATGTATTGATGACAAGGATTCCCGTGCCCCGATTCGTTTGCTACTTTAATTCCATAAAAAACCTTCAAAAACTTACACATATCAATCGTTCCCCTTCCAATTCTCTACAGTGCAGAATAGACCCCTGTTCTGACAAGCCGCGCGACATCCAATCAATTTGTCCACGCGAGCAGTTTGATGCGCTTGTTTTTGCGTGTCCAATTTTTAAATCGTTTATTCTTTAATAAAGTTTCACACTTTTACAACAGCACTGGTCTTATTATCTTTACATAGTATAAAACAAAGTCGCTCTTTTTTTCCGTCTGTTTGTTTGTCTGTATGCTTAAATCTTTAAAATTACCCAACGGATTTTGATGCGGTTTTTTTGTAATAGGTAGAGTGATTCAAGAGGAAGATTTTTATGTATAATACATGCATATACTCCCACGAGAACGGAATCCACGCGGGTGAAACCGCGGGCGGACAGCTAGTTCATAAATAAATCAAACATAGCGTCGTCGCCCACGTCCCATATTCTCCTTTTGTGTTTTAAGAGTTATACACTGGTTTACAGGCTACACTTATTCATACATAGATACCTGTATATAATATTTTGGATAAAATTATTATATACATCCTACCATTGGTAATACACACACACACGCACACGCGCGCAATCGGACACATTTGGACAAAGGACATACACGGCAACATCACGCATTCAAACACTATGCGCTGTGAACTGTGAATTCTTTAACGCACTGGCCTTATTTGACTTGCTTTGTTTGAACGCCACAGTCCTTTTTCAGCCATCTAGCTCATAATTATTAGACTAGTTCTAAATCCTTTCATTTAAATTATCTGATCCCGACAAAACCCATTCATGTTACATAAGTTATTATCCTCTCAAATGAAGCTGGCCTTGAAATGTATTACGGATTCCGATTTACTAGAGAACTAGATAGGTTTTAGGAAAGGACACCTGTTTTCGACAGCATTGGGACTTGACATTTCGAATTTTCAATTAAACTGTCCTTGTATGTACCAACTCGTTGATCAAACTTACTATAAATAATTTATTCATTAAAAATATAAGAACGCTCTTAATAAAATTCAGCCACTGTGTTATTAACCGTTGAGGATACCTATCCTTTTATGGAATCAATTTTGAGCGTACCTAGTATCCGGTCGTGCTTGTCATAAAATTGCATTCATCGGAACTGAAGCAATGTGCATAATTTCACGCCCGTTGAGTATGGAAACTGTTCTAATTCAGCTTGCAAGATTTGACCAGGGACAGACATTGCAAAGCAAGTTAAATAAAAGCTTGTATAAACACTTAGGTGTTTGTAATTAACCAACTGAAAGTAATTTATGCAGTAATATTCACATAAATTGAGTAAATCAGGAATTCCGGCTGGTCCAAAAGTCTAAACATGACATTAATGAATCCGGCTCAGCAGAGCGCATTAAGAATGCACGGCCAGCGGTGGGTGCTAAATGTTCGCACTCGCTCCGGTATTGTCTGTTTTTGTTTGACTGTACTTACCCATTATAAACAGGAAATGGATCGATCCGGAATGGTCAAATTACAATGGATCTAAC
>DWJQ01002019.1:0-10165 GCA_018248915.1 Hesperia meskei straton | reverse complement strand
TAAATAACGGGCAGGAAGTTACATGAAAATTCATTCCCGCCCGCTAAATAGAAAACGCCAACTTTGGATCCCCTTAAAACCGAACCAAGTGGTCTTTTTCGAGTAGGTGGGATGAAAAATACTATGTGGTTGATAGTTCATCTACTTATTAATTAATATTGAATTATTAAATTTTAAATAAATATTTTTAATAGTTATTAATCAACACAAACTTACATCGACATAATATCTAATAGAAACGATAAACCGAGTGTGCGTTAATATAAATACCACTCATGGTAAGTTTTGTTGAAGTGATGACGTGGTTTAACTTACGAAAATGATAAAAACCATAAGATTAATACGTTCTGAATCTAACGTTTCAGTATAGTGCATGCAGGTCCAGATGAAACCTATTAGTATTCGTACATCGTTGCAGGAGCTTGCTGCGGTGCGCTAGATAAATGATCTTTTCGCAGATGTCTTTCTGATTCTTCAAAATCAAAATATAAATGTGACAAGGATACTGACTCAGAAGGCTCTTACGTCTAAGGTTAGTATCAACTTACGAAAATTGAAAATTTCGTATTTATTTCGAACATAGTATCTACCCCAAAAAAATCAGATTTACCCAAATAAATAAAGAAAAAAAGAATAATTTTCCAAACCACAAGCAAATACGGAAAATCTGGCGAAAATTTGTAATCTCCAACTTTTCCATTATGTAGATCAACTTTTCTGTTTTTCTCCATATCCTCAGATATTTTCTGCGTATTTTCCTCATGCGAAAGTTGTTGAAAAGGGATTTCACTTGCAAAATTTGGATTAGACCAATGGAAACAGACTTGAACAAAACCTGAATGTGAGTAACAATATTATCCTTATTCAAACGTTATTATCGTTGATGAAACTGTTTTTCGCTGAAAGATAACATCATTATCTCATTACAGTGTCGTTCATCTTAGGGTTTGAAATGGGAGCGTTTAATCCTCAGCCTATTATACTTACGGGCTTAGTGCGGGTTAGATAACTTAGACAGACTGATAAAATCTTGCAATTTTACCTTACAGTCAACGCACCCAAATATTTTCATTATGCTTGAGAAGTTATCTAAAGTGTTGTTTCACTTATTTAACTGAACAGAATATCAATATTTAGAAAAACTTTAAACACTTACATCATATAACTAGGTATATTTTAGTGTGATAAGTTCTGAATAGTACTACTGAATAGTTAAAAATGCGCTTACCATTAAATAACCCGTATAAAACCCAGCTGAAACAAAGTAGATTGGAAAAGTGGAACAGTGAAAATTACATAAAAGAGTTTTCTACAAAACGAACGCATAATCGTTAGCTTGTCTGCGTTAATAGTAGACGTCTTTTTAATTTTGAACTAAATGGTGATACAAATAAGGTTCATAATACTCTAATAGTAATACATGTAAGACCGTAACTTGGCCGTATTGTCCCAGCTCGTAGCTAGCGATCGTAGCCAATCGTGTAGCTATTCTCGTAACCCGTAGCACTCAGGTAGCGCTACAATAAAACGTAGACCTTTACAGGAACGAAGTTGAAACGTTGAAAATTTGAAAACAATAAGCAAAAACAAATCGGTGTCTCTATCCGATATCGAATTAGTGTTTTTAATTTGATATACTTTAAAAAAGTAACCGAAACAGGAGAGAATTGTCTATGATCATTTATTAGAACCATAGACAAATTTTTGAAACATTATTGCCGATCAAGGATATAACAGCACCCGAAGACAAGCAAATGTGCCTCTTAACAAGAATCACGGAACGCCGTAAAATTAAATTTAATCTAAATTAACCTAACCCAACTTATTTAATAATGTGTAGGATTTTGACAGCTTGAGTGAATCAACATTTCCCTAAGGATTTTGATAAAATGTCGGCTGTGTCTCAGCGAAATATAGTACTGCCACGGGTGAACGTGACCATAATTCTTATAACTGGGTCAATACAGCTACCGAAGCCGTTAAGTGAAAAGCAGAAATCAACGTGCAATCACTAAGCCTCCACTGCAGGTGAATATGAGTTGTTCAATGCTATATAGGCTAAATCATTATATCAATTACATTATACTTATTACATCAATTACACTTATTACATCAATTACTCTTATACATAATAACTAACTTTATACAACAAATAACTGACTTCAAAGTTAAGTAACTCAAAAAGTACTCGCCACATGTCGCTCAAATTTATAAGGGACCACACGACAAGCGCCAGCTTTCGAATTTAAATAAAAAATATATAAATTATCAACATCAGTTCACAAACAACGGAGAAATCTCTGGATATACATGAAAATAGATGGGCATCGACCATAGTACATCTTTGGTTTGGTTTGAAGTCGGTAAAAATAAGCTTTAACTAACTTCATCTATTTCCGTAATAAAAAGTACTTAACAACTAGTTACATAATTTAAAAATTAAAAAGTTTCGTTGTATTTTTTATGCTTTTCATAGTCGGAAATGGAGCACCTAAAGAGTTCACAAACTTGAACTTCAAGAATTTGCTCGACACTTCGGTCGGCCGCTTGGTGAATATTTGGGGTTAAGGTTATCAGTTCATTAATATACCTACTCAGCGTAGTTACCTGAAGTTACGGCTTAGTTTCAGAAGGAAATTACAAAATGCAATCATAATTATTACAGATTACAAATTCATTCAAATAAATCTTGCAAGATTTCAAGTATAATTATGATTTAGATTCGTACATTCGATAGTTTGGTATTCATATTGATTTAAATCTGTTTCTCACACTACATAATAAAACCAAATTCATTTGAAAAGGTATTATTTTGGTTTGCGAATTATGAGGTGGTAATTTTTAATCTGACGTGGAAACAATTTTACGTTTTGACTTGTTAATTGCTTTTCAAACGTGAACGGAAAGATTTAGTTTTAACCTTTCAAAACTCTTAATTTCACAACTTTATCCGTCTTTCCCATCGTCGCTCTTAATTGACTGATTGATTCGTTGATCTTCAGATTCAGTGAGTAGGTAACAGAGTGTCTACTTCCCCCCGTTCATCTGGGTAGATAACGCATATGAGACTTTCGAGTCAATTACATCGATAAGTATCAGTAATCGTGAACATAAACCGTTAGTTTGTACGCCGATATTATAAAACTCCCGTTATTTTTTGGTATTCCATAATATATCAGTGCTAAACCCCTTTAAATAATATAGAAGATTGCGTATCTAATTATCAGCTATTCAAAATGGCGTTTTTTTAAATAAAGAAGTACATCTAAAGGTCATTGGATATTCACATGAAAAATATAGGGTGTGTAAGTAGCGCGGCGGTGCGTGGTAAGGAGCATGAGATTAAATTTTCTTCTCGGTTGTGTTCAGCGGAAAACCAATAAGAAACCGATAAGGTGTGTGCAAGAGCGATCAGAGACAATCCTCAGAAGCGGGGTTCAGTAATTGTTCAAACACAGTAAAGCGGGGTAAAGCGATGTTCGAAGTTATAGGTACTTCAGTCGCCGAGGATATGGAATTGCCACTCTCCGTTAAAAAAAACTTTATATTGTGTGCTCACAGTTTAATTTTGTTTGGAGCCAAAATTTACTTTAGGAATCTGAAACCCTCGCCGTAAGTCTACAATGAATATTAAACACAAGGGCGGTAAGATTGCATTTGTGTGGCTTTTTAAAATGATTTCAATATCGAACGCGAACGACATATAATTACTCCGTGTCAATCTTGTAGGTGTATAAAAGACACATTTTGACTTCCAATATTATGGCCAACCGAAAATGTGTTTTATTTTTATTTTTTTGCTTTCTTCTTTGTTTTGTTTTTTCTCTTTATTTCTTTCTTTCTTTTTTGTTTTTTCTGTCTTCTTTCGTTTGTCAGAACAAACAGTGATGTCTTTGGTGTGGCTGATATCTGTGTGCAACGGGGACTTAAAAATGAATGTGCAGTAAAGGATGCTGCAGCTGAGGAAAGCAGGAGGCAGAGTAGAGGGTTTTTAAATCGTTACCGTTATCGTTGTACGTGTTTGATGTAGCTATTTGGCTTGATTTGTTTTACTGTTTAAATAACATTGGTTAAATTGGTTTGTGTCAACAATTTGTGTTAAATTTCGAAAGCAATGAGAAACTTAACTAATTGGAGATTAAGGTTGTTTATCGCTTCAAAGCACTAAATTTCAACGTTTCGTTCACTTAATCTCTATCCATAATTAAAAAAAAACTTTCGACGTTTTCATTTGCCATTAACCAATTGAATTAAAGTTACGAGGGTAAGAGTTACGAGCTTATGAGTACATTGTAGAAATGTGAATGTTTTAAAGGTTCTAAAGGTCGTTTTTTCAGATATTAAAAGGGACTCGTGCACTGGCACACTAAATGTTAGTTACTAGGTGTTTGCTAACTAAACGTCTTGTAAAATATAAATAAATGAAAAGCTATATTTATGTCTCGTAATATCGCTGATACTTAACCATAGCTTTACACCGCTGACGCTGCACGGCTTGAGACAACAACTTTTTGTTTGCTCACCGTACCTGTTGAACGGACAATTTGCGTCTAGCGCCGCTCGTAAGGGTTGTCCTGGGCCTCTTCAAATACAAGGAAATTGTACGGTTGACGTTTTGTGCAAATGTAAATGCTCCAGGGCGTTATACGGCTACTTTATCATACACGGTTATTTTAAATACGGATAAAAGATGGACTTATGCTTGGTGATTGGTGATGTTTAATCGGTCTGATGCTCAGTCCTTTCATTATTACATCCTTACCGAAATTTGAGGTTTCATCCATATCGATTGGACTTAAGGAAAATCTCTAGTACGGTTTTTTTGAATAATCGTTTTTGCGACGTACAACCTACGTGTGGGTGGAATGAGCGTCTTTCTGAGGTTTGCTCAGAGTGCTATGAGGTTCTTCAGAAAAGGTGAAAAAAGAATTCTCCTTAACGGGTGACGTTGCTACGGCAATGCCCCGGTGATGCATCCGCTGGATTCAGAAGGCGCACCTGGATTCAGGTCTGGATTCAGGATGCCCGCTGTCTTCTTTAGGTCGTCAGACCACCTGGTGCCCCCATCCTATGCTCCTTTTTCAGAGACGGGGCCTCCATTCAAGGACCTTTCTTCCTCAACGATATGGTCAGCCCATTGCCATTTCAAACGGCTAACTCTCTGGGCTATGTCGGTTACTCGAGTTCGTCTACGGATCTCATCATTTCTAATTGGATCACGTAGAGAAATACCGAACATAGCCCTCTCCATAGCCCGCTGAGTGACTCTGAGCTTGTGCATTAGGCCAATAGTGAAGCAATACGAAAGGAATATTTAAGGAATACGAAATGCTTATACCGGTTTTGACAAAAAAATTACTTAATATGAAAAAGTATTTGAAGCGTTTCCGAGCTAAAAATTAAATGTCATAAATATAATAACTTTCTGTTAAACATGGAACTGCGCGCGCCGTCATTTGCACACTCCACAAAGAAACTTGAGCAATATCTTTCAAGTTAATTATTAAAAGGCGCCCTCGTTGGTTTGTTATTGTTTACATTTCCTCACAAAGCGCTCACCTCATCCCCTTACCTTCTGTATTATCTAAGATGGCTACTACAGTTCGTGAGTTTGCCTGACTTACTTAATCTCTGTTATTTTTATAACCATTGCTATTGTGTTCTTTAAAAGCAACATAATGTGATAATGGGTTAATGTGACTGAAAGAGTTTAGAATTCAAATACTTTTATGGCAAAAGCCGGAAAATAGGCAACCTGTTTAAGGGTTTGAAAATGAAATCACGAAACTAGTGGGAAAAACTTACCTACTTCTGGAAAACCCCAGTTCTGTTGAATATACTGTGAAAATTTTCACCACCTGAGTTTCAGCGAAGGGTTGGGCTGAGAACATCTGATTTATTTCTTGGATTGACCTTGCATTTTTAAAGCCCAGGACATGGAAATTTTGAAGAAACGAATTTTTAGATAAACTTGTACGTGATTTGAATGATCACAGGATTTATGACTGAGCTACGTGTAAGTAGCTAGCGTGCGAAAAGAGGAAATATGTGGAATTTAGCTAATTGAAATTACATGTAATAACCTTTTTCGTCTCTTGCATTCTTTAATTATCATTTTTATCTATAGTAACAGTAATGTCACCGAAGTGAATCAAAAAATACAACTTATATGTATATCTTTAGTTATAAATTATCTAGGCCACGAGCACTTACGAGCATTTTATTGTTACTTTGGCAAAAGTAGAACTCCCGCCAGGCGAAAAGGCATGCTTGGCCTTGGGGAGCGGTCAATCTCCAACTGCGGTATAAAAATGTTTGATAGCGTGATTCAGGTTTCGTGACGTCATCGTGTAACGTGTTTGCGATTACAATTGCATTACAATTGTGATAAAAGTATAATACATATTATGTGTACCTATTTTACCGTGCAATTGCGTGGCCATATAAATACATAGGTACATTAGTCTTCAACGCTCACTGCGAACATCGAATGTGTTTAGGGTTTTGGGTATTGTGAATGACACTGATAAGTTAACACAAAAATCGTGCAATTGCAAGCGTTATTTTACTTTCAAATACAATATTTATTCAGAAAAATCGGTTTTGAATCTTAAATTTATGTACCCGGAAGTTTACAGTAAAAAACATAAAAATAACTTTTACACTAATGACAGCTATATTGCACAGAAATAGCATCTTAAAAACTGGAAGTCAGATCTTAGAGCGGATTTACCTCGCTGTCCGTAGACTTAAAGAGCTTTCGGTATAAGGGCGCTCGTGTTCATAGTCGATATTAAATGCGGATCCGCCTATTGTTGTGAGCTTTCGAAGCTTTCAGAGACGACTTCAGTTGCAAGATTGCGGCTTGGAACTGGGAACTTTTAAATTTACATTCGTTTATTTTGACCTCGCTACTCGACCCGGTTTTATCTTAGATTATTTTAAGTAATTTACTTTGATAAAACTGATGGGTATATTCAAGCATGTTTTAATATATAATTTTACTTTTTAGTCATTTTTGTATTATGAATAAAAATAAATGATTTGTGCAAAATCGGCTACGTAAATAAAATAACAAATATTGAAATCAAATCCATCTTTATCTTATATTGATAAAATTGATAACCTACTCTCCTTGTCTCATCTCCACTCATGATTTGTTTCTTCTCTGTTGTTTTTAGCTTTAACTATAAAATGCCTCTATTAAAATGTTCAAAGTGTTAATAGATATTCAGGTTTGATTGGTTATAACCTGTAAGGATAGATAGATGTGTTGCGATTAAATAAATAAAATAAATGTTTCAGTTTTCCGACATAACCGTCCATATAAACCTTTATAAATAAAGCAAATAAGTAAATAGTGGCATATGTCCGTGCAACCAGGACCAAGTGTAACGTGATCTTTTCAAACGGTGAATTTTAACGAATTGTGTTTGTAGTGTTTATTTGTACACTTCTGTTTGAATAACTATAACAACAATGTTAATAACTCGTCCAGAACACGTGTTTACTCATACGAATAGTCTCATGTCGTGTTTCAAGTTATTCAAGTTATTGTACGACTGTGTTCTCGTATGAATTCAAGTAACTTTGTTCTAGTTTGTAGTAATTGAGAACAGACTAATCGCACAGCTGCAATATTATCGACAACATTAACAACTTACGGATAGTATTATTGACACTTAAAAATGTTAACATTATTGTGAGCTAGTCAGACACGGGGAATAAAGAAAAACTGAAATTAGTTAGGCCAGGGGTTCCCAAACTTTTTCAGCTCGCGGCGCAATTTGAAGATTAGTATTTTGTCTCGGCATCCTACCCAAGTTAGCTATTGAATTTGTAAAAGAAACAGTCCAAAGATATAGGTACCTAATTGTTACAAATTCAAAATCTCGTGTCATTTTGGTCGAAAAGGGGTTTTACGACGATGTATTTACCAATGCGAGCGCCAAATAAAAGATACTCGATTATTATTATGTGGATCGACTTCGACTCACGGCGCCCCTCTTTACATTCTACGTCGCACCAGGGCGCCGCGGCGCAGTTTGGGAACCGTTGGCCTAGTGGTTAAGAATTCGGCCTTCTATTCGGGGAATGCGGGTTCGAATCCTAGGTTACGCACTTCTGACGTTTCGGAGTTATGTCCGTGCAATTAAATGTCACTCACTATGACGATGAAGGAAAACATTGTGATAAATCTGTACCTATGACGGAAAGTTTGTAAGACTCAAACGTGTATGAATTCTACCGATTCGCACTTGTCCAGCGTGGTGGACTATCGCCTTAACATACTCATTCTGAGAATAGACCCGTGCTCAATAGTGGGCCATGATGCGTTGAGATGATGATGATGATGTTCACTTCTCCAATTACCGACGTCGGTTGTCGCATGACTTCACACAACGTTAATCACAAGGGACCGACGCAAACCGCCTTAATTGGGTATAATTTTCCTTTCTCTATAACTGCAGTTAATAGCCGCTCCCAAATCTCCTATTAATTAGAATCATCTACAGGAAACAAAGGTATCCCAAATTCTCTAGTAATTGGGAACTAATCTATTGGGATTTGAAACGGGATAAAATCCAATTGAATCTAATCCAATGGATTGAACAAAGTGTTGGGAAACTAGTAACACTGTTTCTGAAAAACGTATCAACTTTGAGTTGATAATACCAAATTGATCGTGTACTGCCAAAAGACATCGTTACGTTTTAAGTATCCCAACCCACATTGCATGGAGTAAAGAACAATGGATTAGATTAAATCTCGATTTTCTTTTAAATTAAGGACGTCCAATTATTTGATTTGACCAAATATGGCTTTGACATTTTACAATTACAGCATCACACCGTTACTGTATCACTGCTGAGCTCGAATATCTCTCACAGTCTCAGACATACATACAGTTGAAAGTCCATCACGCTGGCCAAGTGCCGATCAGGTAGACATCACACACTTTTGAAAATATTATGGAAAACCCTCCGTAATTTTCCGAACGATGTTTTCCTACATAGAAGTAAATAATAACATTAATTTAAAGTATTCATAAATAAAATAGTATTAGATAGAAAATTACGGGCTGTGGTCAGGATTTGAATATAAGCCCCACAGTTTAGGAGTTTAATGCTCAATATTGCTTATTGCTTGGTCATTTTACTGTAATAAAATCGTAAACCTTTTTATTACGATTGCAAGAAAGTAGGTCGCATACCGCATTAGCGAAACGGTACTATACATTTCGACTAGTGGTCATTCTAGTAAAAACGCGACGTGAAACGGGGCAAATTGGATGGAAAAACGGCAACGCATGCATTTCACAAACTAAATAACGTGTGGACGCAGTTGTAACTATACCGCGTTCGCGTTCAGAATTCGTTTTAATTTCATCCTACACAAATGCTAGCTTTACGTCCCTGTGAATAAGGGACATTTCAGATTGACGGCGAGAATTTAAAATACAATATAAGATACTTACTACATTGAACTGTGAGCACAAGTCATAAGTTTGTTTCTTTTTAAATACAGTTAAATTTTATACTAGAAACAGAGATGGCCAAAACTGCAGGGTTAATTTAACTGTCACGGCTTCCATTACTTGTATTTTATAATTATGATTAATTAAAATTTGTGCAAAATGCACGAAACGAAATTGTGATCTATCGCCAAATTATATTAAATTTACAAACGAGTAATCTTTAAATTAAAGCGCTAAAGTTTTTCTGCAGAAATGCTTACGAAGTCCCTTGAAGACGGGTGTAAAATTAAGAGCAATAAAAACTTACGGCCCGGGAAACCAATATTGGTTCTATGAAGGACATTATGACGCTATGAAAGATTATTGGGGAATTTTTGAAAAATGAACCGCCTTACTAAAACGTCATTCCGATCTAGATAACTTTGATAAATGAGGTACGACCTTTTTCAAAGTTCTATTTAATCGTGCATCATATCGTTCATGCCCAAGTGATTTTTTTCATCGTGACCGATAACTAATCCACTGTACGGCTCGTGGCTTTTCTTACGCTGTGAGTAGCTGAGTGGTTTAAGCCAAAGATTGCCAAGTCTAAGGCACTTCTCACACTACACTATTTATTAGCTATGCGACTGCAACGCAATCCAAAATTCGCTGTATCTAACACTTCTCACTGACAGGAGACGCATC
>DWJQ01002018.1:0-10167 GCA_018248915.1 Hesperia meskei straton | reverse complement strand
TTTTTGAAATCGGTCCAGTAGTTATTGAGCCTATTCAATACACACAAACAAAAAAATATTACCTCTTTATAATATTAATTTAGATAGTCATCTGTTTTGGTGGAGAAAATTATCGTAGATAAACCGTATGCCTGAGAGCTCTCCATGATGTATCCAATGGTTTGCGAAGTATGATACAATCAGCATGGCTAACGTGGGGAACTGTAAAGTCTCATACATACATAAAAACGTATTCAATTACATAGTTAGTTATTTACCTACGTCTACAAATCTGTACATTCCGAACATTCGTTCGCTAGAGAATATTATGTCTCATAGATCTACATATATCTGTATATTAAATCAAATAAAATGATATTTACAATTGGGTAATTTTAATCTTTTATAAATTGAATGGTTCATACATAATATTATAATCGAACAAACAAAACAAACACTGGAAACTGATCCAATTAATTGGATCATTACGTGCCACGTCACAGGTACCAAAATTGAATAATAGCGATAATATTTCCTGGACTGTTTCATTAATGGATCGAGTTGCTATTATCCAATATTTACCGAATTACGAAATGCGATATTCGTTATGAAATTCACACCAAACTCGTTAAAATTTAATGACTCATTTAGCAGGCAAATGATGCAGTCGTTCTCCGGGCATTTCATAAAATTTTCATATACTTTTGTTGTACCTACGTAATTGAGTTGGTGAACTACAGTGTTGAAGTCGTGTTAACTATAGGTACGCGTTTTACCTGACAGTAAAACGCGTGTTAATTCACTTATTCTAACAAAGCTAGGCCATGAATCTTTAATCCCGGACATAATAGCAAACCGTATTACCTATGTCTTTGGCCATGTTAAATATTTTAAATGAAAAACGGG
Organism: Hesperia meskei straton; assembly: GCA_018248915.1. Classification (NCBI taxonomy): domain Eukaryota; kingdom Metazoa; phylum Arthropoda; class Insecta; order Lepidoptera; family Hesperiidae; genus Hesperia; species Hesperia meskei. Next base: position 9,282 of record DWJQ01002018.1, on the reverse strand, counting down.
TAAAATAAGATAGGTACAGTACCTACGGCGGCGACACTTAACAGGTGACAAAGGCCTCATTTACATGATGCCATTTTTTGTATATAAAAGAGCAATAATTGAATGCAATTAACAATATACAAATACCTAATTGAAATGAAAATTGTACACCAGAAGATCAAAAAAGTTCAGAGCTATTTAGATGATGCAAGTAGTTTATTGCTTCAATTTTATTGTGTGCAACAGGCAAGAAAGTGGCATCATGTAAATGAGCCCTTACACTAGGTAACGACAGAACTGATAGGCCTGAAAGTTTTCCCTCTTGATTGTTTTATTTTTAACCTACTTGCAACTCGGCCAAAATATCGAACAATTCAAAGTCGTTCCCGTTAACATTTCAATCGTTCAGTGTTAAAAATAATTTCTTAAATAATACATTATCATGATCAAGTATAAAATACGCAAATACGATGGAATATTCAAAGAAATTCCCTTACTTAATTGGTTCTCTGAAATTGGTCATATGTATTATCATTATCTGATTGGTTTAATATCGTGGAGCAAATATATTTGGATTACAAAGGGTCGACTTCACAGATTAATGTACGAAAGTACTTACTCAAGGATAATTATGTTTCAAATAAAACTCGAATCTATTAGAAATAAGGCTTTTGAATTTATCTGGTGTAGCCGGATCAATTATAACCATCTTCTTCAAGTAACGTGATTATAGGTAAGCAAATATCCCCCAAAATATCCTAAAAGAAATAGATTTTTCCCGTTGATTAAATAAGAAGTCGACGAGCATTAAAATAACAAAAAAACTATGGAAAGTTCACATTCAGCTCATAGCCCATTACTGTTTTACCATTCGTTTAAATTTTAAATTACAAAAGAAGAATAAAATTTTACTGCTTTATTTTATTCGATTCGGGAGCGATGTTCATAAGTAAACACTTATGTGTTTACTTTATATCACATGCATACTGAATAGTTTCTATAATTTATGATAACTTAGCTATTAAGATTTTTATGGCAAACTATAACCATTTTGGCAAAATTTCAGAAAATAAAGTAATGAAAATTGTGCGGCACTTAATGGGTTGTTTCACTTTGTAGCGGATCCCTTAAATGAAAATGAAGCTTTTGTTTTTTTACAGTTGTTAAGAAGAAAATAAAAGACATTATTTTTTAACATTTGGGCATAACGTATGACGCACAGCGAAGCCTTTACAATGTATCACTACATTCACTACTGAGTTCCGAATTAGATTAAGAATTAAATCGAATGAATACCATTTTGCTTTCTAATTATATATGTACAGATATGCCTACAATTTATGCTCAAAAACAATAATTATGTACTTATAGTTTTAAAATTATTCAGTTTAATTAAAACTTCAGTCTGGTTGGTACCTATACCTAATGCAGTTCAGTGAGATGGCTTTTGCAAACTATACAGACGTAATAAATTTTTTATAAGATCAGAAGGACCGAAGATTCAATAAATTAATTCGGAGAGCAGGTTTGCCTAAAAATGTGCAGTAAGCTTAGTCATCTACACTTGTTAGTTACTAATCACCTGATATTACAATTTGCTTCTTTCACATTTTATGCAGAACTACGACCAACTTGACTAGAAATGTATTGCCCAGATAGGGCGCAGGGACTTCAATTTACATAAATCTATATCTATATATTTATAGTATATAAAACTCTTCCGTTACTGAGTGTCTGAATAGCACACAACGCACAGCCTAAACTACTGAATGCAAGGAGAATAAATTTGTCATGCATGTTCCTTGGGAGTGTAGGGGAGCACTAAGACAGGATTTTTGAAACTCAACCCAATTTTAGGCGACGCCACTATAAAGGGCCACTTATAAAGAGCGCGCTCGCACGTTCCATTTTAAAAATAAAAATAATAGAACATCGAACTGTGACAAAAATCGTCACTTGTTTTTCATGCGGGAAAAAGTGCGAACGCGCTCCCTAATTTTCTTTGATTTAATACTTAATTATTTTAAAGTCATTTGCTTTCTTAAAGTAAATAAACAATTTATTTACGCGTAGAAGTGTATTCATTGTTATTCATCGACCGGTTCGTTACACCAATTAATTTCAATTCTGAATTATAGGTGTTTCGGTGATTATTCGCAAGGACAAACCAAAAATGATGTATGTACGAAGTTACATAAGGCTACAAAAGATGTAAGTACAAAGTAACATACCTACCTAAACAGGTGCGCATGTACTCGCAATAGTACAAAACAAACGGCTATAATATTGTAAAATGTTCTTTTGTGAGGACGTAATCACCGTAACCAAATTATTACCTATCACTTACAACTGCAGTTGAACTAACTCGGTCACAATGGACGAGGCCGGCGCGTGCGCAGCTAGTTTGTACATTCACACACCTGTCCCACTGACAGTCACTATTCAAACGGACATGAACAGTACCATCACTGCTGATCAGTTAGATTGGCTAGTTTAAATTATAAAAAAAATTGTTTTAACAATTCAAAATGGATATTATTCTTGCGTTAGTGTACACGTGTCTCGTTTTGAATGCGCGCGCGCAGGACTGTAAAGTTGGCGGGCAACGGGTAATATTTGTTATTTTTTATTTTATTAGGTAGTTATGATAAAATTTTAATTAAGTTACTATTATATTTTTAATTATGTCCATTAAACATATTTATTATGGTTATGTATAATTTTAATTGCTAATAAATTACTCAAAACTGCTTGCGTGTGTAATCATTAACGGTGATTTTTTCTTTGTCTCTGTGACAAAAAAACTATTTGAATTTTAGATTTTTAAATAGAGAAATTAATTTCTAATGTGTCCTTCTTTGGTTATCGATTAATTGGACGTGATAAGTATAATTTGTATTTTGAGTTAAAAAAATATCCTGGCTGCGCATAAAGCTAACTCCAAGAAGATAAAACGAAACGTCCTACGTACTACTTTATCTTATTCCACAGCTAGGGTTGCCCAGCGTCCAGACTACGTTATAAGTTATCTTACACTGTGTAAGACTGTGTAAGATAGGTACTTCATAAGTAAAATTTTTCGATTTTATTAAAATATTTTTTATTATTTTTGCTTTATTTTTAATTAGTACTATTTTGCATATTTTTGATACAATGCAAAAGATGTGGCAACCCTGACGACAAACCTCGAGAATACCCTAAACTGAAGACGGTGTCCTGTCTTGATAGTGTCAAAAACAAATTTAAATCTTGGTATTAAATTTCCTATTGGACCTAAATGAATTCCGTAATGTTTTTCGTTTACCCGATAAAGAAGCAGGAGAGTTATCTGGTGATATGTGGTCATCGTCACCGATGGACATCTCAGATACTCTGCCGAGAAAAAAGAAAGAGGTGCGAAAGAAGTAAAAAAGAAAGAGGTACGAAAGAAAATACTGGTTCTCAAACTCCCCTAACCGGAACAATATTTGCGACTAACTCAAGCAAGATGGTAATAGTTAGCCACCTGGATTTAAATTCCTACCACCCACTTTGAGTTTTGCAAACTGTTCGGCATGCAGGTTTCCTCACGATGTTTTCCTTTACTTGTTTGTGACAAGTGACATTTAAATGCTTAAAACGCATACAACCCTGAAAAGTACGTGCCTTGGGATTCAAACCTGGACCCTGCGAACGAATAGGAGGCCAAATTCTTAACTACTACGCTGTCACCGTCACAATATTCAACATATTTAAATAGAATAATGAAAGATTAAATTGGCCTTATGCAAACCCTGGCTCGGGGTCCAAAGACATTCGACAAGAGCGTGATTGTCTTTAAAATGCAAAATCTTCATTTACAATTGAAAATATGTAAAGCAGCTGGATTCATAAGGCCCTGTTGGTTCGGACTTCGCGTATTAATGAGAAAATTGCTAGCTATCATTTTGATTTTTAAGTAAGTTATAAAGAGGTTCTGGTTTAATCTCTCTCAAATGGCGTTGATATTCCTTTGATACAACGGCGCCTGAAGTAGAAAAGATATTGTATTTGTTGTAGAAAGAAGTTGGTTGTGTATTTTCTTTTGTAGTGTACAGAGAATACAGTGACAAAAAAATAAAGGTGACAGAAATAAAACCTATGCTCAATTACTATGGTCACAGAACTACGCCCGTATTTTAAGAATTTTCAAGGACTATGGAAATGAAGCTAACTGATAAAAAATTTAAAAGGGTGCCAGAACTTTGCAGATTTGAAATTTCCAAGCCTTTTCAATAATAATTTAGCTTGTGTTATGTAAAGTTAAATTTAGCTTGTAAGTAAATGGACAATGTACATTACAGTGGCGGAAAGCTAAAATTTGTGTACGATACAATGTCATTCAAACAAATTCCATTTTGTTTGTTACTCTGCAGTGTGGAGACCACGGCCAGTGCTGCGGAGGGTGTTGCTTTCACGGCGAATGCATCGACAGTAAGGACATAATATTTCATAATAGACATTAATAGGTAACACCCAACTATGAGCCCTAGAAGGCACCTTCAGTGCTTTTCAATACTTATTAGGACGGACATTTACGGAATTGACTGGACCTGTTCAAAAAAACTTTATTTGATTTTAAACTTAACTCCGTACGGATTGTACCCATATTATTAAGATATAGCCGAGACCACGAGCAATGCAATTATTAGGTATATTAGTTGGGCCGAAATATTGGCTAAAAAATAAATAATTGTGATGACAACGCTTTATTTCTGAGGAAATAAAGGCGAAAATCACATAACTCGGCACGGCAGACCGTCACGATACCGGCAGAATGATATGGGTCGTTTCCGCCCTTTACCATAGACACTTTTGTAACAGGATTAAGCCGATTCCATGTCCATAAATGGAAAGATTGTCACATTGGCATCATCGATAAGCCTTGTCACAAGCTTTCCGACAGCTGCGACTCCGATACTTGGCTTAATCAGCTTGTGTTAACAATTTTATGGTTCACGATATAGTATGCTCACGGCATAAAGCCCGCTTTGTCGTATTGTTGTAAAATAATTGTAAATATAGGGAGCTTTAAGTCCGTGTAAGCAGTCACAGCTCATGGGGATTATCTGGCAATATTTAATATTATTATTATCAACCTCGATATTTAGCACATTGCGGCTCGATTCATTTTCTATAACCTCACGATCTCCACCGTGAGGTTATACAGTTCTACCATAAGTAAGAAAAAATCCTCTTACCAGAGGTGACCTTAAACCGTTGTAAAACAATAGTTCCTACTGGTAAAATCTCATCAAAATCCATGCAGTTAGCGGAAACGTTTTATGTGCATTGATATACAAATGGCTTTGTATCGCTCGCGTAGCAGAGCTGTAACAAGTTACTTCTTTACGTGGCAATGTACATACATAAACATAAAGTTCCACAGACTCCACGTACAGTGCAGCGACAGTCCGTTACATTAGCATAGTTTATGTAAATAGCAAAGGCAAGTTTAGTGTCACAATAGATGCGGGTCGTCCTGATTTACAATCTGTTATCACACCTAGTCGGCATGTCGATTTCTTAATTTTGTACCACTGTTTAATAGGCAAATCGATTTTTTAATCGATTCTTAGTAGTGAGGTCGTTACACTCCTGACAGAGTTGTCATAATCATGTGTCGTCGTCGATTGTCATCGGGCATCGGTCGTCATCGATATTGCCTACCGCTTGAGCGAGTCTTCTTCATCTCACACTATTCATGACTGTACGTTCATCTTTTGGGCGACCAGCCTCGATAAAGTTGACCATCGACTCTTTTCTGTACCACTAATCGTGTCGCTGAGTCAAAATAATTACATAGGTTAGATATACCTTATATGTATGTATGTAGTATTCATAATGTTCATAAAAACACGTTCAATATAATATTAGACAGACGCCTCACAAATTTTTAAATTAGCCAAAAACCGAGCAAATAACTTCCGGATGGTAAATGGTCACGGAATCACTGCCATGGTCGATCACTGACACATTGCCAGTAAAGACAGCAACCGATTAACTTTTAACATCTCTCTCGATTTTATAACCAAATCGAATTTAACTTTCCATCCGGAAAATGGTAACAATGAAACTAGCAACCCTAACTAGTAACCCTTGTTCACAGCGTACAGATCGTGCCTCACAACTCTGAAAGTGTGCAAGGACCATGTGTGCATGGGTAAGGAGAGCTGCGTCGTCTACGTTCCCCCGCAGTGCAATGGATGCGAACCACTGCCGTTGTGTCGTGATCTAAGTGATAATTGACGTTAGCTAAATTGATCGTAATAAACCGCTTTAATATTTAATGATGATAATAATAATTTAATTTTGTTCATGTAAATTATAGTGGCAATACGTGTTTATCGTAATTAAAAATAGTTGAAGTGATTAGTAAGAGTAGGTACCTAATTAATAAGAAGAATAAAGTTGTATTCTGTAATGTTTTCTAGGTATATTGTTTGAACCCCAGTTTACGTTTCACAAATTCTTTCTAACATGAATAAATTGGTAATTACAGATTAATGATAATAATGGAGTTCCGCAAAGTAACGCCTGAATCAATTAACTATCTAAATTGGTAATTGGTTCTATTACAAAACAGCTTAAGAAAAATTTGTTTTGATACCATTCAGCCCATGGTCCCATACGTCAATAAATTCTTGGTCGAATAATACAGAACATTGTATGTAGCTGTCAATAAATATATAGCTAAAGCTAGTGGACGCTCGAATCTCTCTTCGCTTCGGGAGACAAGTTCTTTATATTTTGCAAATTTTAAAGTATCTCATTTATGCAAAATTTTTCATAGATGTTTAGGTTTAGCTCCTATTATTCGTAACCTTATTTTATAATAGCCTTAACCTTCCTCGATAAATTCACTAGGTATCCATTACAAAAACAATTTCTCAATTATAGCTAGTACCCTAAGTGATTCCTGAGATTAGCCCGTTAAAACAGTCTTTAGCATTATAATTTTGATATAGAACTATAGATTTAAGCTGTTATTTTTAAGAACAAATAGATGAACGACTGCAGGGCATAAATCATAGAGCTAAGACATTATTATGGCTGCCAGTTCGCGCAGCAGCCAGCCGATTTATCAAAATATCTGCTTTATCATCCCACCTCATCTTACTTATTAACATTTTATATGGCCCCTAACATAATACGTGTAAACGATTTTATTAGGCGATACAACTAGGGTTGCCACCCGTACTTTATAATAAAGTATTGTACGTTATTTCAGCCAATTGTACTCTATACTTTATGAGAACAATAAAGTACACGAAAATACTTTATTTCGCATGATTTGACTTCTTTGTAATAAAAAATGAATTACTTATAAATTTTAATTTAAATATATGTAGATTGTAAAGATTCTGTGCAATTGTTAAGTCGAGATCCTAATTTGATACAAACAGCAAAAAGCAATAAAAATATGTTTTTAAATATAATAATAAAGAAAAATAAATTGTACTTTATTTTAATACTATGTACTTTTTTTCTCATCTATAATAACCAATGTACTTTATTTGCAAGAAAAAAAGGTGGCAACCCTCGTGTCAATCGACACCCGTTCCCGGATTGATCAGCGTTCTTCGGCTCGTACAATATAATAACGCACCAGAATAACTCAAGCTAAGGGAAAGGTGGTGATGATTGCTACCGGATTAGTTACATAAACCCGTGGTTCGACCATGGATTTGTTTGGGTTGAGTAAACTTCACTATGCATATTGTCCACACCTATACTGTGTTTACGTATGTTCAATTGTGCATGGAGTGTGTTATGTTGGCGTTCAATCGTTCATATATATATCTAATATCTATCATGTCGTTTGAATATTTGTTGATAGAGTTTGGGTCAAGGTTATGGTCCTTACAACTTGTGAAAGGGGTAGATAATTATGCTTTTTGTACAAAATAAGATATATACGATAAAAACAACACTATGATCAGATGTTATGATTCATATGTGTTATATCATCAGGATTACATGGATGTTGTTTCGTTTTGGATAACAAATCGTAACAGCGGCCGACTCGAAACGTCTTACACCTAAGAACGCCAAGTAAAATAAATTAATATTAAATTAATAGTCATTGCATTAAAAACTATTAATAGATTACTTGACATAGATATGCAGATAGAAGATAGCGCAGCCAGCTCAGCTGCGCAGTAACCGAATCCGCCTTCAATTATCGTTTCGCGTGGACGCGGGCGGCGCGGGCGCAGCGGACGGCCAGTAAATTCGGAGCCGACAGTCTTATTGAGCCCGCGTGCCGCTGCTTCCTGTAACACCATCTGGTTACCGACTTACCGACCTGTGCGAGGTGTGGCTGTACTAGAACCCTTTCATCTTTGAAGTTTATTATTGAGCTCAAATGGCGGGCTAATGTTTTCTTGTAATAAATGTGTGATTAAAAGTTTCCGCAAACAATGCATATTATTACGATCATGGCAAGATTTGCTAAAAAACTTGATTTTGTAGAAAGAAAGGAGCGTCACAACTTTCAGTAATTCTACCCTCACTAATTCCTCTGGGTGCTCCGGTTAGCCTTGCGCCACTTTAACAGATCTCAGAGGAGTCGCTGACTGATTTATATTGGAATACAGTTAGTGATCGACAAAATTAACCAACAGCGGGCGCGATCCTAGTTGGATGGATGACCGCTAGTGGCAAACATTTCTTGAATGCTTCCGTACTTTGGAGGGTACGTGAAGCTGTTGACTCCGTTTGTTATCCATAGATAGTAGTTGTTAAGATGTTAAGCCATGTCGGAGGTCTTCGGGTGGCATGAAAACTTCTGATACTTCGATTGACCGCTAAACCCTTCACCATGGTGGAGTTTAATCTAGGCCTCCTCATTGATGACGAGAGACCCATGCTCGGCAGAGGTCCAATAATGAGTTGAAGCAACCTAGTCCCTTATTTCGAAACAATTACCAGCAACGAATTTTCCAAGGTGGTCTTCGTCCACCTACTCACACGTTAAAACGATTTCTTGTTGACCGGCGCAATCCATAATATTTTTATACTTTGAAACGTAATAAAATATAATTACTTCAATAAATCAGGCTTACATGTTTAAGTACGTTCTTTTATGACTTCCACGAGCATCAAGAGATTCATTAGGTACAGGAAATATGAGTAGAACACTAAGATGCGACGTATATTACCCTGCCCCTAAAATAAGTATGCACATTGCACACACTTTTTTTTCTTTTTACTTCAGGAAATGCAGTTACGCATACCGTCCGCTCCGGAGGAAACGAACGGTGATGTGGGACTCTCACTGCC
>DWJQ01002017.1:0-10170 GCA_018248915.1 Hesperia meskei straton | reverse complement strand
TTTCTTATCACTAACATTTAGTATTGAGCTACATGTAAAACCAATAACAGGTAAACACAGCGTACACCAATATCTTAAGTATACATGGGTAAGTTGCGCAACTTGTTATACTGATGTATAAATGAATATCAGTAATAGAGATAAGTACTACGTACCTAACACAATACAATACAACCAAAGATGTATTAAATAATCTAGATGGAACATCGAATCCGCGAATACGTTTCAAAAAATAATACACACAAAAATATCTACGTGATCAGTCTATTTGTTGCCGTCCCATGCGGCTGCCCCTTTACGGTGCTCATCTTGCACGCTTGCGGCCGCGTGCCAACCAATTGTCAAACGTATCCTTAGCAACCTAATATTACATTAATTATTATTGTGAGTGTATCTTTAGGGCACGCCCCCATATAGCGTTGCTCGTGTTAGCACCATAGCTTAGCGTCCCTCACCAACGCCACTCGCCCCCAGATGGCGCTGTTCGTGGCGTGGTGCTACGCGGGCCGGTTCGTGCCGGCGGCGGGCGGCGTGCTCGCGCTGTACGCGCTCACGCTGCGCGCGCTGTGCCGCCAGCTGGCCGCCACCGCCCGCACCGAGTGCTGGCTCGTCTATCCTGTTAACGTGCCCGGGAATTATACTGGGGTCGGTACTGATGATATAACATAGTTTTAAGCATGAGATGTTAGAATTATGGATGTCATATCTGAAATAAATAATAATAATAATTAAGGGTACTTACGAGTACTAGTTTGGGATGCTTACGCGGCTGGCCGACGCATAAAAGGAGGGAAAGAAATGTGCATATTATCTGTAAGTCTGCATAAGGGTCTCCCTTTATAGATTTTATTGATCTTAGCAGAATAAGATTAAAATTATGTAATTTCAATTAAATGTATGATTTATTTTTAACGGTAGGTACCTATAAAAAACAAAATAAAATAAAAACTACTGTTTTATATTGGCTAAAGCCTCTATTTTGGGGACATCGCACACACAATTATGGAATGAAGCCTAAATCACGCTATCGAATTTTTATACACCTCTCGATAGTTGATGCTCAGCCGCTCCAACTTAACCGTTGCTCCGATATTTGCGGAGAATGGCAATTTTATATGCTCGGCAACATAGGTATAACTACTACTCAAGGCCTGTAATCCTACCCCGTAATAATGATAACATGTCCGTATCTGATGCTAAGGCAGAGGCAGTGCCGGATCTGTCGCAGCGCAGCTGGCACGGCTGGGGCGACGAGTACTACGACGGGTACTACCTGGCGCAGCACGTCGCGCTCGCGCTGCTCACGCTGCATTTAAGTAAGTTGACGCACGTGCGGGTGGAGGCTAGACAATTAAAAGTGTAAGATTTTGTTACTTTTGCTATTGATTGAGATCAGGCATTGAGGCGCGTTTATTGGTCTATTAATTTTATTAATCTATCCAATAACATGTTAGCTGTGAGATGAGCTATGTCAGATTTTAAAGTGTCAGGATTAAAGTGTTACCATATAACTTAGGCTATTATTGTCTGTATTTGTGATATGTTCCAGTTGTGATATCGCTGTCGTTCGTCCACCGGCACTCGTCCATCTGGGAGCGCGGCTTCTGGTCCAACCGCGTGTGGTCCGTCACCGTCGTCATTGTGTAAGTTTCCTATAAATAAAGAAATAAATAAACGCTGACACACTCCTATGTTTTATAACTTCTCCATATTGTTATATAGTTACCAGTACGGGGATCGTCTTTGACAGCATTTATTCATGTAAAATGATTTCAAGTCTGCCAATAAAAATTTTGACAGCGTGGTTGATTTCTACCTTCCACATTGTAAAAGTTAACCACACAAGTCCGCCGCAAACACGCGTATACTATACGCGGGCGGCACATACAACTGCACTTTCGCCCATGACGTCTACCAAAAGGCTCAATTTAGGGAACGGCATAAAATAAACTATATTTAAGACATAAAAATGAAAACGGTTTTGCACGCTTATACAAAGCACTCAGCCCAGTACAGTCATAGTCAGTCATGCACCATAACCAATATAACAATGACCGCAGCATCCTCCTGCAAGCGGCGTTCAGCGCGGCCATGCTGAGCTGGTCGGCAGGGGCGGAGGCTCGCGAGCAGTGGAGCGTGCCGCCCGAGGTGCTCGCGGGCGCCGCCGGCTCACTCGTGCTCGTGTTCGCGATCAACGAGCTCATCAAGTGGCAGGAGATCAAGTATGACGTTAGCTTAGTTGTTTTGATCAGGGTTGCCAGGCCGAATAAACGGCTGATTCCTCGTGGTCCCACTATTTTGTCCTACTATGACGTCACAGTAGGACCACGAAGAATAGGTCGTCCTTTGTGATTGTGATTTGACAGAATTTAAAAATAGTTTATAAAACATAAACCTATTCCTCGTGGTCCTACTGTCCAATCAAATCACATTAATTTTGCAGTAGGAGCACGAGGTCTACAGCCAAATTACATGATGTCCAGCTTTTTACCCTAATTTTTTTTTGTATATACGTATACGGAACACCATTATCTCTGTACGTTTCTTGAGCAAGATAATAGCCGATAGTTAATGCTTATGCCAACCTTTAGAATTTAGATTCTTATTATATGCTAAGTAATAATAAACTTTTACTTACCTTTATTAGGGAAAATGAAGTGACTGGTGGATGGATGGAAACAAATATTAAAATGTAAATCGTTACATTTCAGGGCCGACGTGCGCAACCAACGGCGCGCGCGGTTAGATTTCGGAACGAAGCTCGGCATGAACTCTCCGTTCTGAAACCGCCGCATCTAGTCAATTATATTAGTGAAATTTATCCTAAGAGCCGACTCAGTGGCCACACAAAGATTTTATTTTAATTATAAGAGAAAATGAATCATTGTACTCGATACGTACGTAATAACTATTTTGTACTTAATTTATTTGACGATATCATGTTTTTGATAACTTCATGTTTTAATAAAAAAGGAAAAACATCTTTTGTTTTATTTACGGCTTAATTATAAGATATCGATTTGTGTTGTTGAATCTTTATTGATTGATGATACCAGGATTCACATTTTAATGAAAGCTGATAAGTAAATCATACAAAACATATTTAAACAATTTATTTATTAGACTAATTAACCTGTGATGTATATAGCATATTGCTATGTCAAATAGCAGTCATTGTACATAATTCTCATAAGACCAGTTCAGTCTGAGCACACATGAGGTTAGCAATTGACATAATGTTAAATATTATTATTGTACAGTACCCCGCTACATCCCATCTGTGTTGACTTTCTTCTCCAAAGCTTTCCAGGCCATCTCATACCATGATTGCACATCAGCTTACCCTCAACTCTTCTACATATAAATTAATATGTTAATAGCAGTTTTCGATTATTACTTTCTCTCAACTTTAAACTAAATAATTGTTAGTCGCTAAAAACTTGTACTTATAGGTACGTAATTAACCATTTCCCTATCACTAGGAGTCTTCAGGTAGGTCTAATATTTCTTGAACGAACGAAGCTACGTCTGTCTCCTTTTGACTGTGCTCCTGGCAGAACTTGTGCGCGAGCAGAGCGTCGTAGTTGGGTCTCTCCTTGTAATCCTTCTTTAGACATTGCGTTATCATATCCTCAAAGTCTGGCGAGAACTGACCGCTCGGGAGTCGCGGGGGGTCATCCTTCACCACCTGTTTGAGTTGTTCGAACGGCGTACACCAAGTATTGTACGGGAACTTGCCCGTCGCGAGCTCGATCATAGATATTCCTAAGGACCACACGTCGCTCCGGATATCGTACTGGCCCGGGTTGCCGCTGGGGTCGATCCTCTCCGGAGCCATGTACGGCTTGCAGCCCGCGTCGATGGTCTTCGCGACCGAGTCGACCAGGTACCCCGAAATGCCAAAGTCACACATTTTGACCTCTCCCTTTCTATTGATCAATATATTTGATGGTTTGACGTCCCTATGTATCACTCTCAACTTTGAGTACAGGTAGTGAAGGGCGCTGACTACCGAAAAGGCGATTTTCCCGAGAATATTCTCTGTGATAGTCTTGTTGTTTTTATAGACCTTAGTGTAGAATTTATCGAGGCTCATATCCATAACTTCCATGCAAATCCAGACATCTCCCTCGCGGAACATGGCACCATAGAAGTGTACAGTGTATGGACAGGCACTGGCTCTCATGGACACATCCAGGTCCATTAACAAACGCTTCAACTCCAGCGATTGACTGTTGAATGATGCCGTAATTCTCTGAAAGGAAAAATGAATACTTAGGTATCGAAAAAAAAACTGTTGGCCTCCAAACTTCATGGAAGATCACTAACAGGAAATGTTTGAAGTGCCATCATCCTTTTGTCTATATAGAAAATTTGGCCTTGTTTCTTGTAAAACAGCATAATATCAAAATAATTTGCTAAGTCACGTAAGCCATTTGGTGGCATCAACTTCTGATATAATGGTTCCCTAACTAAATCAAAATAGATGACTACAGTAGAAACATAGTAACTGTTATGTAAATATATACCTTCACTGCCATAATAGTGTTGCTGGGCTTGTGGTGCATCTTCTCCACAATGCCATAAGCACCTCGGCCGAGGTCACAAATCTTCACCAGATCATCTGCATGCACTGTGAAAGTCTTGTCATCAACTGTTATAGTTGTCTGCTTGTCTAGATTCCTTGGTGGAGTCCTGTAATCAATAAAATTGAATGAAGTATTGTTAAAAATACTTAAGCTGAAATGCTTGTGCTTATAAAATGTCATAAAGTCAAGAAGCAAATTTAGGTGATGGCTAGAAATGCCAGCTTTTTTAAGCCCTTGTATATCTCTTGTAATTTACAACAAGAGTAACTGTTTCCAAAAAGAAGAACAGACTTCAAAATCGATTAGTAGAGATAACTCAAAAATTGTTTGTCAGATGTCATTGCTATGTCCCTAATGCTTTAAACCTGATTAATTATGAGGAAAGGTCTATTTTTCATGTTAAATATATTAGATATTTTTTTATTGAAATAAGTTTGCACACAAGCATGCTGCCACCCCTGGCAACTGTGATCAACCTAATACATTACTTAATTTAGGGACTGGGATGGTTAGTTTAATTAGTAGATAGTTTTAGAATATTAGTTGGTTAGTTTGTTAATAAGTCCGGAGGACAGGATAGTTAGTGATGTTAGTTTAAAGCTAGTAATAGTCCAGTTTGTAATTATTAGTATGAGTCTCGATCAAGTTCAGTCACAGATGCATTACTACCCCTGAGGACCGAGATGTTAGCCTCCAAAAATGTAGAGGGCTTTTATATAGTACAAAGAATATTAAATATTCCACGGTGCTTAAATTCTGAGTGTTAAGTCTAAACCAACCATGTAAACACCAACTGATTTAAACCACTAAATTATGTTGTACGTTCAACAGTGGACATTGAAAGGCTGATGGATGGATTATGTTATAACATGCTCCACTTCTATAAGCTTTAGCCTTTGCTAAACAATTGTAAACAGAAGGAATGGTGAAGATTTATGAAAGTATTTCTTAAATATAGAAAACCTTAAAAATCATTTACAGTATAATGATTAACAAGCTAACATGAGATATTGATCCTATGGCCTGTAGTTGTTATTCACTTACAAAATGTTCATCAATTGTTTAATTCTATCCCAAAATAATATTCTAATTGCCAGAGTAATTAACACCTTCGATAACTGATACAAAAATACCAACGACACTGTTTTGACAAACATAATAGTTAGATAATTAAAAAGGACTATGGCATCTAAAATCACATAATAATGTAAGATGTGAATCCTGGACGAAACACCATTTTAAATACTTACACAGTCACAGGCTCCTTCTTTATATCGAAACTAAAGCCTGGCGGTTTTCTTCTCCCAGACATGTTTAGGATGCGACGATAAGGGCCAAACGAGAATTATTTTTAAGCGTATGCCCGCTCGACGCGACCTCCGGCCAAATCCCTTGCTATCGTAACAGGTAACACAGTTATTTTCTGTTGTTTATCATATCGTATGGAAGGACATTAACTTAATTGCTAAAATATTCACTGATGTACAAATATTACGAGAATATTTAAATTCCTCTCAAATAAATCTCAAAATATATCCAATTTTGTCTGATAGGAATTCCACAGCACTCAAGAATGACACTAGAGTAATAGTGTTACCATTTACCATTGGCTACTGCCTATTATTTTATATGTTGCTATTATCCAAATAAAAAAATAAATTACAAAAAATGTAATGAGTAAAATATTTCAAAAACAAGAAATTAATAATGTAGGTATCACACAATTTCATTGTATTTTACATTTGTATAAGCATTTAAAATAACATTGGCCAACGTGTCGTTGTTCGATGACCAAAACAGTTGGAGTTGTTCTCTGTGGCGGTATTTAAGGCTACCTGTCCAGCGGAGCGGAGCGAGGCAACGGACTTGTCTCATACAAAGAGTTAGGTCTCATCACTCATGTGCGCACGCTAAGTGGTGGCGGCGGGCGCAGTGAGTGGTTCTCGAAATAATTTAATGACAAGTATACGAAAACAAAAGTTATGTATATTATCCAGCCAGGCCCATAAAGTTTTCTGTTTATGGCTAGATGGGCTTGGCAACAATTTATTACTTTTCCCGTAAATTCAATTGCGTATCTACTTTTAATTGCCTGAAAACTATAATTTTACTACCAGGGTACAAACTGAAAGGTTTAACTAGAAATTTTGAAATAAAAGTATGTACATAATAGTAATTATTTATTCTTATTTATTTATTCTTAAATTATTTTGTACCAATTACAACTATTGTTATAATAAATTTATAATATAAAAAAATATAACCTGTTTTGTTGCCAAATTCGCAATCAATAAAAGTTTACAACTTGGTTGAGATTTTTTATTTGCTTTCTGATATAACTTCTTGAAGATGTAAATCAACATTTCTTTGTTGAATGTTTTACAGCCCTTACCGCTTTTTTAGCATTCCTAGTAGCTTCTTCTTGCATTCTATACCTTCTCTCTTTTTCCGCCAATCCTATCACTATGTCATGTTGCAGAGCATTTTTTACAGTTGCCTTTGCAAAAAGTTTACTTAATACATAATCATCATCACTTAGATGTTCTTTGTCTTTTTTATGCTTTTTATTCTTAACCTTTTTCACACTCAACAGACTCTCTATTTGAGGTTCTGGAGATTTGGAATGTTTTCTTTTTCGAGGTAGTTTAACCTCATCTACTTTAGAACCTAACTGAACCTTTTCTATAGTAACTCTTTCATTTTGATGTTCATTTTTTATTGATGGACCAGTTATAGATAATTCAGTTTCATTAACTATATTGTTGTTTGTATTGTGTCCATCACAATCTTGTTCTGCTCCGGTACTATTTGTTTCTGCTGCTTCCTGCCTATTTAAAACCTCTCTTATCAAATTTTCTTCATAGTCTTGCTTTGTGTGTTTGTTTATAATATCTATTTCAGAGAGCACATTTTCAAAAGGTATATTAGTTAATTTACCATCTACAAGATTTCCTTCGGGTTCAGTTACTGGAGTTGGTGGATTTAGAAACATTTCCCTTCTTTTCTTATATTCTTCACGTGGGTCTGGCATAGCCTTACTCTTATCAGAATTGGATTTTGAAATTTTTTTACTGATCTCCCTAGCCATTTTTTTCATTGCATATAACTTGTTTTTTGAATATGACATGCTACCACTTGCATGCATATCTACATTTTTCTTGGTGTTTAAATTAACTTTTGTATGTTTGAAGAGAGCCGCAGTTTCAGTATCACCATCACAATTGAGATCATCAAGAGTAAATAATCCATGCAAAGTACTGGTCGTAAGAACATTTTTTTGATTAGGATCTATCAATATTTTATTGCTCAAAAAGTTTTTAAAGATTTGTCTCTGATAAATTTTTTCTTCAATTGTGCCAGCTGAAAGAAGTCTATATACAGTCACATTTTTTTTCTGCCCTATTCTCCACGCTCTTTCTTTTGCTTGATTATCAGTAGCAGGATTCCAATCAGGATCATAAAGAATTACCCTATCTGCACCTGTTAAATTAACCCCGAGGCCACCAACTCGAGTAGTAGAAAGAAAAACTAAATATTCTGAATTTTCATTAAATGTTTTAATTAAATTTTGTCTCTGGCTAACAGTAACAGTGCCATCCATTTTTAAATACTTAAACTCATGATACTGTAAATACTGCTCCAAAATGCAAACCATTGCTCTCGACTGAGTAAATATTAAAGTTCTATGTCCTTGTTTTTGCCAGATTTTCAAAAGTGAATGCACTACAGACATTTTACCTGATCTCTTCCAATGACCAAAATCTTCACCAATTTCTTCAAATTCCTCTTGTGCTTCATACAGGTAAAGGTCAGGATGGTTACAAATTTTTCTTAATGTTGATAAAGCTACCAATACTTTAGCTCTCATTTGTCCTCCATACTTGTTGTCCTTATCGATAATACTTCTTACTATTCCGCTCATAAGATATCCCAAGTACAGATCCCTTTGCTCCTTACTTAGTGCACAGAATAGCACTTGCTCATTCTTATCTGGAAGCTTGATATGCTCCTGAACTTCTGCTTTTGTTCGTCTAAGCATGTACGGTGTTATCATATTTTTCAAAGCTTTAGCAATTTCTAGAGCAGTAACTTCTTGAAGTTCTGTAGCATTTGCATACCCTCCTTGAGTGATGGGTAGAGCAAAATGATCCATAAATGCATTATATGTCCCTAGCAAGCCTGGTCTCATGAAATCAAACAGGGACCAAAGTTCTTGCAAGCTATTTTGCATTGGTGTTCCTGTAATAAGCAGCTTGTGAGGAGTTTGGAATTTTTTCACCAGTTTACTAACTTGAGCATCTGGATTTCTTATCTTATGACCCTCATCAAGTATGATATAATGCCATTTCTTAGATAATAGATCCTTGGTATATTTAACTATACCAGCGTAAGATATTAACAATATACCATGAGCCTCATAGATGTCTCTGATGAGCCTATTGTAGTTTCCATTATGTGAACCTGTGTGATGAAGAACTGCAACTCTTAATTCTGGACACCAGTAATGAAAATGAGATACCCACTGATAAATAACTGTTGCTGGCGCCACAATAATTGATGGCCCAAGGCCACCCCAAGAGCCACTGTCACTCTTTAAAAGACCAGCAAGAAATGCAATAACTTGGACGGTTTTGCCCAATCCCATTTCGTCTCCAAGCATTCCCCCAGACTGGACTTGGTGCAGCTCCCACAACCATTTCACCCCAGTGCGCTGGTATTTGTACAACTGTTTCCAGATGAAGACAGGAATGGGAAGCCCATTTTGAAGTTCATGAACTTCCTCAGGATCGCCGTTTTCATCCAAAACATATTGTATGTCTGCAGAGTAGTACGTTCCATCAAATTGGTTTGATTTCGCGGCCGATAAACTATTTCGCCAAGTGGACACTCGTTCGTTGTACAGATTAGTGTCACCATCGTCTTTTATCTTTTTTAAACAATTTTTAACACGCAAAGCTGAAGGTTCTACCGCTTTGACTTTTTCATCTTCCTCATCACAAGATGGTAAATATTCCTCATCAGAATCGGACTCCCTTGCCGCCGAGGTAACAACATTAGAGTTATCAGGAGGATTATCGATTTTATCACAAGACGAATAATTGTTTTTCATAAAGTTTTTATCTTGTTTCTCAGCTATGCGATCGGCTGCAGATTTGCTTCTTTGTGAAACTGAATATTGTGTTTTGTTACTATCCTTCTTAACATTTCGTTGGTTGGACAAAGCCAGTTGAGTTTCAAGATACTTGTTTATATCCACCATTTCTATCAGTTATAAATTAATTCTATTTGTATTCATATTTCTGGTTTCACAATACATACATTAATAATAAAATAAACAGCCCTTGCCTCAGCCCTCACAATCACAATCAACTTGACTTGATGAGTTGAGCTTGACTTGTTGACATATAGAGATTATAACAACTATAACAAGTGGTTCCCATAGGCCGCGCTCCGGTAGCCGATCATAACACTCAAAACATCTCAAAATGATGCATGCCAGTTACAAATAAAAAATTAAATTAAAAATTAAAAAAAACCCCGACACAAGAAATTACATTTAAAAAGTAAAAAATAATAAAAG
>DWJQ01002016.1:0-10171 GCA_018248915.1 Hesperia meskei straton | reverse complement strand
TTTCCGCCTCGCTGGGAATCGAACCCAGGACCCTCGGAACAGCGATCCGGCGTGTTAACCATTGCGCCATCCGGGTCAATGTAGACTAATCATAGATAAAATCTATGTGACAAATTATTAAATGCGCTTAAATTACAAAATGTGTGAAACTATTACAATGAAACATAATTAATGCATTTATAAATAAATTAACAGAATTGAGTCTCAGGTCTTAATTTACAATAGGTACCTGTTAAATGTCAACCCTGCGCAGGTCGTATTTGTCAAGTTAGAGCCGCCTTTAACCTTTCATAAATTATCTTATTCATTAACAAAGTGACTGATAATAATTGAGAGTAATCTCGCGAAGCGTCCGCGGAAAATCATATTTTTTAATTAACTAAAACGTTAATTGGGTTGCCCTGATGGTGCTTTTGTAATGGTACTAAAATTGGGACTGAAAATTATGAACATCGACTATTTCTGATGTATTAAAGAGGCAGTTACGGGCAATGTCAACAAAATTTTCAATGGATGGAGTTTCAATATATCCCGTGTACTCGTATATGAATTTTTTTCACAATGTGTATGCAATACAATAAATAGATCATTTTGTTAAGGCGTACAAAGCTTCTTTCCTGTGTAAGCCATTAGAAGTTATCTTGAAGAGATCTATTGCCTAATGCATAAATTTACAATATAAAATACATAGATTTTACTGTTAATTCTACGTCTCAAGCCAATTGTCTATTCGTCAAATGCTACACTTTAGCCTCAAGCACGAAACCTAACTATTAACACCTTAAATGAGATATGACTCAACAATAACAGTAACTGTACAAAACTCGGTAGTTAACCATTCAGCTAATAAAACTGAGTATTGCATTAAAAATAGGCTCAACAAGGCCTTTGCTCCGGGTATTAAAGAGACTATTACTTATTCCCCACTTGTTTTTTCCTGAATTATGACCGCTGTATAAACAATTCTAGCGCCATCGCATGCATCTTTTTTATTCTCGACTTGGCACCGAACACCCTGTCCCTAGTTGGAAAAATTTGAATCCTATTCCAATCACGATATAGACGAGAATCACTTTAACAACACCGAGATGCTTAATATACAAAACGTCTATCTTTTTCTCGACAATTTCAACCGTACTGCTTTTATAATACAAGTGAAAATTTATGTCCAAATCTTCGTCGTTTAATACACTTTTGCATAACAATATCGACCTTATTGTAACATGGATACAGGTGAATATTCCCAGTGGAAAAAGTCTTACGCAGCCCGGATACATTAATTCCAGTCACTTTATAATCTATTCAGCGTCGTAATTGGTTAAATTGCAGTTTTGTTTGCTCATAGGTTCGCCATCGTCTATGTGGAGCGACTTACGTGTTCACTGGGATGACATTTAATTTAAACAGTTAATCAATATTTTTATCAGTTGATGCGATGGTGTTAATTGCATACGTGACGTGAATGAACTGCGTGCGTAATGTGCTCGAGGAAAAATAAATAAATAACGCTTCACACTCAAAGCCCCACACTAGAGGAAAATGACATTGTATATTTCCGTCTGTACACGTATTGCAGTTAAATGCTCTTAAAATATTTCTACAGTAACTTTAAACGAGACCCAATTTATGCATTTAAAAATTAGCAGAATAGGGATTTCAGGGTGCGACTTATCGCCACTGTCTATACATATGTATGCAGATGTCATGTCATGTCAGATGATATGTGAAATAATAGCGAAGGTAGGTATTTCAGAAACCAATGACCTGAACTCTGTAATTGAGTAAGACTTCACCAGTGAAACAGAAACGAATAACGTCGACAAAGTAAATGATTATCCAGTAAAGCGAATCGTTGAAACGTTGCAAACATTGCAAGTGTCGAGGAAGTTTACTTAAAGGAATACGCCAAATTGGATTGAAGTAATCCTCTCTGCTAAGGACAGAACTGTTAATCGTTTATAGGATTAATGCCTCTGTATTCTTCAACAGGCTTTATGTGCCTCGCAAACGATGGCATTACCCTCACGCATGTGTACTTTTTGGAAAAACTATAGAAATCATTTCTTGATGCATCTTCAGATATATATATATTTTTGTTTTAATAACATGTTTAACGTTACTATTTCTAACCCCACTATCGTCGAAAATTAGGAAGTCATATAAAATATTTTCAAAGGTCTTACTTTACATACTTATATCTTCAACCTTGGCAAAATTACGCATGTTTCGGTTTATAAAAGCTCTTTGTAAAACGATCACGTACACACAGCGTCAACTATCGAATGAGTTAGACTCTGAACGAAACGAACATGTATATTGTGTGAAACAATCTCAACTAGGCGTATTATTATACAGAAATTACCAAATTGATAAAGCATAAATTACACAGGCCTTCAACAGTGATACTAATAAATGGCAAATCCTATTATAATCAACCCACGCATTAAGTAATTGATAACCAATAAGAAACTCCAAAAACCCATTCGCACGCCCACGATTATGTACGTATAATCACGACCAGTGTTTGATTACGCAGTGAAAACTAATTAAAATTTAATCACAATATAGACGTCGTTAGCGTTGTTTCCCGTGATTATTGAGTAGGTATTGTTGTTTCGTAATCTTGCCTTACAATTTTATCAGGACTTGTAACGATCCATAAATTCTTTAGATACTGAATTAAAGTGAACGTTGATTTAGGTATGTGTGTGTCCTAAAGACCAAAATCAAACTCCGTACTATTAATAACGGTTAATGTCTACTTTGTTAAATTTTTACTTAACGCGAATTTTTCAAAATTCCTTACAGTTTGTCTTTAATATTTAAATCTGGTTATACATCTATCATGTCTTTTAGAACAATACCATATGGGTAAGTGATCACCGTCACCCATATCCCTTGTTTGTCGGCTTAATATACAAAAAGCCGATTTCAAATTGAACTCTATTCTTAACTAACCATTAGGTACAGATATTTGCTGATTAAATATTTTAAAATTAAACAATGTTCCTATTAAGATTTAGATAAGTTGACCAGCTACGGCAAGACAAGGCAAGATAGTGCCATTCGTCCACCTAATCAAGTCGTTAACATTAAATGATCAACAAGTGTACTTATAATGTAGTGGTATAATGTAACTCACATTACACACATTTCATTAAATACGACCTGTAGCTGCTACAGCTAAAGTTTTACCTATTTTAAAGTTTTATGTAAATGTTAACACGGAGTAATA
Source organism: Hesperia meskei straton (assembly GCA_018248915.1). Classification (NCBI taxonomy): domain Eukaryota; kingdom Metazoa; phylum Arthropoda; class Insecta; order Lepidoptera; family Hesperiidae; genus Hesperia; species Hesperia meskei. Next base: position 6,936 of record DWJQ01002016.1, on the reverse strand, counting down.
AGGTAATGAAGAAGTCATACAGATAGTTGACGTAGAAACTAAAGCAACAGTTATAGATTAAGATAAGATGACAAAATAAAAGATACATACCCAACGCCTGCGTTCAAGGCGGTGACAAGGCCAGGCCTCTCATAGCACATATGCATACCAGCAACCGCCCTACACTTCTTATCACCACTGAACGCTATCGTTAAAGCGTACTTTTAACACACAATGAAAAAACAACACTCCACAAAACCTTCAATTTGTGCAATATTCACTGAATGGAAAGTTTCAACCGTTTCTATTTCAATCAACTCCACGTACGAACATTTTCATTCGGCACGGGATTATCATCGATCGATAAACAATATGACTCCAACTGACGTACTGCGAAACAGATTTCACATTAGACACGTTGAACGTAGTACGATGTGAAACGATCACACCGGTTAATATTCATGCCGCGCTACACTCGATAGCCCCGAACGATTGATATTCATAATATTGCCATCGGTCAAAGGTTCCTCGTCTAAAACGTAACAAATTCCCCGAGACCAGAGCTCCGTAATTAAAATCGTTGAGTTCGTAAAGATTCCACCAAATTGTTAGTCCGCTGATGACATTGAATAATTCGATCTTGTCGGCGAAGTGCTAACGGGAAATACTCGTTTAAATTTCACCTTAGCCTCCTTGGAAGTTAATCTACACAAATAATAAGTTTACGAGGAAAACGTAACGTAGTGGCGGTCCAAGGAGAAGGAAACGTGTAACGAAACTAGATATCATCGTTCATAATGTCATGGACGCCAGTCGAATGGCACCTTCGTATATTGATGAAGCATGTTCCGTAAGTAAGAAACTCGTATCTACGCGGCGTGTGACCAGCGTCATGTTTACCGGATAATACACGATCTGAAGACAATCGTGTTTTTGTTACACTAGATATGACCGCAGAGTTACATCCTTTGTTTTCATGTTATACTAGCCACATTGTGTTGGAGGTAGAAGATAAAATAACAATAATAACAGTAGTATTACAAGTTCATGCTTTAGTATCCAATCACGTCATAAAGAACGGATATTCGCCGTCCGGCAGGTAATTCTCCGGTTCCCAACGGTCGGCCATAAACTTTCTCATATCAGCGAAAGACATTAAAAGTAGAGGGGGCGGGCGAGTAACGGGACGGGTGTGTAAGAAACTGTTTACATTAGGAGATTATAAGAGCTGATAAATGGAAAGGACGTTTTCGAACAAATATGGCTCGTTGTCGGAAGGTGATGATGGTGTGAATATTTTCATAGCGAGTATGATTAATTACGTAGCACTCTTACTGATACTTTTTGCGCAATTTAACGCAGCAAATAGGTAATGGTGTTTTTTCGGAAGGGTCATGAGGAGCCTATTACTCGGGTTTTTTCCCGTGTGATTGATAGGCGTTGGTCGGTGTTGATGTCCACGAAAACGAGCCCGAACTAAGGGCACAAACGAAGCCATAAAACGTATTCAGGCTCTCAACAATATTGTCTGGGTCCCTCTTATTGTTAAACTAATTCTATTCACTTGAAAACCTTGAAACCTTGACATTGGAAGGACATTTACAAAATTGAAGTAAGATACAATGTACGCTTACACGCGACCACTGAAAACGCGTGATGTGATAGCAGTCACGACTACTATGGAAATTTATGTGAAGGTCGCAAGGGTATTTACTTTGCAAAATGTTATTCCCGTAATAATTGTAAACTATAACCCGGTGCAACCAAAATGCAGCAGGCAAGATGAATATCCGGATGAACTAATTGAGCACGCTTGCAGTGATATAGGAACGTCACAGCAAATGTAATTATGAATGTCTGTCAAGGTTGTTACTCCGTCTAGTACTCCGGTATTTTACTGAAATTTTCTATTGGAGCCAAAACTTGCCTGCCCCACATTACAGATACATTAACCCAGTTTCGAGCCGAGGTCAAATTGTGATCGCTTTGTCACTCGCATTTGATCACATGTTCAGTCTGTGTAACTCAATTAAACGCAACAAGCAACAAGTCATATGTAACGTTCAATTGCAAGAAGGTCTTTAAAATGGAAAATTTTAGTTTCCAAGAAGACCATTATCTTGTGAACTGATACTAGAACTCAAAAGGGGTCCATAAAATAAACAAACAAGAGGGGTCATAAAACAAGATAAAATCTCAGAGCGCGCAGTTCCCAGAATTACAGAGACTTAATGTCATTTCAACTTTGCCTCTGCTCGTGAAAGATTAAGACGAGTTTCAAATTCACCCGAGTATACCAACTGCAATGGTCATTGAAATTTAAAATTGAAATTTCTACAAGTATCCTCTCTTTGGTAGGAGAGGTTACAAAGAAAAATTATGAAAACAGTTGCTTTGCCACTGTTTTTGCAGAGATAATAGTTGGCAATAGCACTATACTGTTACTAATAGCACCGTTATAATTCTGTCACTATGATTTAAATTACGATTAAAATTTCGTCGCAGTGATAATGTTTGGGTAAAAACAATTACTAATAAAATTTAGGACAGTTTTGATCAAAAATACTTTAGAAATAATCTTCATTCTCTCTCAAACATGTTACACTTTACGAAAAAAAAAATTGTTTTACAAGTTCCTTGTCTTTATAAGCTCTAGTAGGTTTAGTGATTCCGTCAGCGTTTTTAGATTGCCTGAGAATCGTATAGTTTGTGTATTATGACAGTCTTTTCGCAGGTCTGCTACTTGAATTTCGACAAGTGGTTATTGGCATTTCTAGAATATCTAATCAAGGCGTGATTAAACTCTTTGTTTCCTAATTCCTACAAGGTTAGCTACAAACACTATCCTGACGTCTCTAACGGTCCAATAAGTTACTAAAGAATGTACTAATTGAATGTCTATTGGCCTATAGAGTTGTAATCACAAGTAAAATGTTTCAGACCTTTACGTAACATCGATAGCGGCTTCTTTGTCTAGCGGAAAAACAATTCGACGAATCTTTATCAAAAGTTTTTTTACGATTCGCTAATTATAATGAGATAATTATATTATTCAAAATATTGTTATAGGAGTTACACAACTTAGATTACGACTTCGATTTATTGTTATTCAGTTCTTGTTCCAAGTTGTTTAGAGACTGATTACCGTATGTTTTGATTAAATAGTAGTCGCTATACCTAAGTAGAATATTATAATTGTTACCAACAATAAAGCTAATAGCTTTCAAAAAAGTATCTACCTAGAGTTCCTGATAATTTCCATTATTTAGTATTCCGTCAATTATGATTTAAGTGTATCAATTATGAATGTAAAGTATAATGTATAATAACTTTGTCATGATACTTCAAATATAAATTATCTCATTGTCTTTCCTTCATAAGCGCCACCGCGGCGTTATTAGGAACTACAAATAAGAGATCGCGCGTACCTCATTGGTCAACTGAAAACAAACATGGCATTATTCTGCGAAAAGGGGAATTTCCCGACGACTTATTTACCTCTGATCTAACATTATTGCCATTAAAATCTAGATAATCTACAATAAACTACTTAAAATGTATTGTTATTGTAAATGTTTGCCATAATTTGATTCTATGTTATATAAATTAATTGCATTGAGTTAATTAATGATGATGAAAATGGCTTGCACCTATTCAAACGTCTAATAAACAGTTCAGTGTACTTAATGTGCATTATATCGGTACTAAATCACCGCAGCATACTTAATAGAAATTTCATTGCGCGTTACACGCGTCTATGGGCAATTAACTTGAAATACGCCGTCAATAATCAACAAGTCCTAATTCTAATCCGTTCATAACAAACGAATCCCAGTCGGGGCGATCGAGAGCGTCACGCATGAGTCAACATCATGGACATAGCATCCGTACCTATTCTGAAACAGCACGTACTGTACTAAAACATCCTAAGATCCAAGCACTGCAATCCAAGTGTTGGGAGATTTCACTGCGCGTTGCGTTGACGGCACGCGCATACCGATTCACATCACGTATCACGTCTGTCCGAGTACCCGCCAAAAGGTGTCTGTCACTAGTTTTCAGAGTAGCGTAAAGCGGACACGACCGTTCGGCGTGCGACGGAGTACGCGACTGAACAGCGACTCGCCGCCGCACGGCGCGCCGCTGCCCGCGGGGCGGGAGCGCCTCGTGGGTTATCGTGAAACGACTACACAGATAATGATGTCAAAAGTGGATCGGACTAATGCTCTCTATTATGTTGTAAACGCTCCGAATAATCCAATGGATGTTGCACAGTCAGCCGAGCCTCCGACACGTATTCTCACTGAGCAAGAGCGCCATTGTTATTATAATATAATCGATCAATTTGAACACTTCCCTTCTATCAGATTAAACAACGATCGGTTACCGTGTTTGTTTATTAAAGTTAAAGTTTGTTTTCCTTTTAACTTTTTCATTAAATACGAGCGTAATGTTGATTTGATTTTTAACACTACGTCATCACTGAAATGTATTCGTTTCTGTTAAATTATAATGGTTCGTTAAAATTTCTTTTTCTAAGCCGGAACCTTTCTTTGTTATAAATACACAATGAAATTTAATACGCACTACAAAGACAACATTACCGGAACAATGTATCTCGATGCGTTTGAATATTGTATCAACAAAGACGAAGGTATCACTCCTCGAAATGAGCCGGGGTGCCCGTCTTCAAACGCCACGCACCGGTCGTAATTTTATTGTCCCATGTCAGCGGAAACTACAAACAAAAATTCACCTTAACACAAAAAACCCACGGCAATAAATCGCTCAACCGCATCGAGACTGGCACGCTCGCAGTCAGATCGAATATTGTTGATATTTTGACGACCTCCCGAATGTGTACCGTATCGCGTTTGCATTGAAGTTGTTAAAGCGTTGCTCGCTTTAATGCGGATCACATGTTTCGTACTCTTCTAAAATATAGAACTTGAGGAGCATCCAAAAGTGACCGTACCAGTACGACATAAGGCACTATTTGTCCTACCTCAGGACTTCCCCGCGTATTTCCATTTAGCAAGACGTTGTGTGGCTCTCTACATTTCGGCCGGATTAAGAAGCAGGCTTCGTTTGATGAATGTATCAGTTGGTTGAGGTTTTTGCGGTAGCATTCATGTGAAAACCGTGACGTTGAAGCGCCGAGATTTTTTCCATGTAAATAAGTATATTTGGTGGAGATCACTGTTATGAGCATTTAAATCATACGCGCAATTTCAGTCATAATGGATAACATCAAAACTTTACAACAAACCGCGCTCGCCGAGTACTCGACATTTATTACTTTAAACTGTACTCGAAACGGGCGCTAAAATAAACTCCAACATCAATTAGCTAACATTCTGCTGTAAAACTGTCACATTGCCTTAGTTATTTGCCACATCACAAATATATAACAGAGCACAATCCGTTACCGAGATGGAATTCATGCGGAATTGAAGTCGAATATTTAACTAGGAGATTGAAACATAGTGGTGTTTCATAAAAACAATGGGTTGATATTTAGCCAACTGTAAACGACCCTTCAGGATAAAGTAACTACCATAAAACAAATGAGGATAATAAAACGATTTGTACAAGAGAACACGTAGGTTAAGATCGTTATAGCTTCAGCATATCCTAATCTATTTAAATAATCTGAATCTACTACAACTTGAATAGCTAGACGAGTCCAAAAGCTGTCAGACCTTTTTATACCGAGGATTAGAGACGGATAAGAGAATTTGCTTTATTGACCATTAAGTGAATTGCACACAGATAACTAATACTGTATGACCCAAATTTCGTTTGACAAGTGGAGCGGTCGCGGTACCGGGGCGGAAATAGGCGGATCGTCCCTGGGGACTGGAATGGAGAAATTTAAGGCCACTGAGGGAGCAACTGCCTTTACCAGTGCGAAATTAGAGACGTCTCTTATCTTAATTCACAAAATATTTTTATTTTTGATTATTGCCTTAACAAGTTTAGCCTAAATAATCTAGCATCATATCTATTGAATTCAACGATATGACTTGTGACGTCCATACATATTAATAACGATAAATCTGTTCATAACACAATTGAAATCATAAGTAGAAAACTTTAACATAGTGTAAAATAAAATAAAGTCGAACATTAAAATGAGAAGACGGATGAATATAATTATGAACGAATAATAAAACATTCTCCATAAACGAAAGGATAACTATTCTGCCAAAAATATGTCAGCAGAGATTTTTACGAAGGAAGTGGCAATGTGATAAGGATTAGTACAGCCGATTAGCAAGACAAGCAGGAAGGATGTAGGCGTTTGTTTTATGAGGGAAGTCCATAGCGACAGGACGATAACGCAATTCTAGAACATGTTGTTATAATATAATATTTTAAGTAATTAACGAATTCTATAAATATTATAACAGTGTTGTCGATATGTATTGCTAATTAAGATTTATTTGGCAATTCATCACTGACTGAATTATCACTGACTGACTCAACAGAATATGAATAGTTAATAATACACTACATAAAGTAGTTTGTCAAAATCCTACAATAGTATTGGAAATAGTTTAATCAAAAAGTTTTCTGTTCCTACTTTACAAATTAAACTACGTTTCACATTAACAGAAACACCATTCGGTGGATTGGAAACCTCAAAGTGAGCGAATGTAGGTTTGAATTTCTGCAAGGGTAAAGGGATATACCTAAGGGGATTAATGGGGTTAATAGCCCTTCTCTTGTGATTGAACAATCCGTTAGGGTTAGCGACAACACGGTTTTAGTGCTCGGAATTACTATGGTAGATACTAAAATTGTTAATACATCAAGGTAAAGCTTTGGTTTCCTAGGAAAGCGGTGCCGACATGTAGCGGCCGTAACATTACGGACACAAGTAGACGGCCGTCTTGACGGTGATGACATGTGGAAAGTTCCACGGCCGTTTTGACACACGTCAGTCATTTTAAT
>DWJQ01002015.1:0-10171 GCA_018248915.1 Hesperia meskei straton | reverse complement strand
AGAGTATTAACAGGTTTGTTTCCAAGGCAACGAATATTTAAACGAATTTCGACTTAATTGCACTTGATGTGCTATAAAAAAATGAGCTGAAGGTGGGGTACGAATCAAATTGGCCGATAGTACATAGAGGAAACTTGTAACGAATGCTTAACTTCAGCTTCACGACTTCATCGACTTCATCGTACCGTCAACTCGGCAAAGTTTGTGTCAGTACCAAACGTGAGGCTGTCTGGGCCGCGCGCGTACCAAAATTTTCAACATAATATCCAATATATTTTTTATCCTAAGACGATTCTTTCATTTCTGTCGATCGATGACTAAGGAAGATTTTTCGAACACAGTTGGTAGGAACGCTTCACATGTACCTACTATAATATATCCTAGATACTAGCTGATGATGAGTTAGCCACCTGGCATTAAGCCCTACTAAAAAGCAGACGATAGCTTCGAATGGAAATAGACAGTAATTTGACCAATACCTTTTTGTTTCAGATGCGCAAATCGTTGTTCTCAGTGATCTTCCTAGCGACCGTGGCACTCTCAACAAGCGATGTTCTTCCAATTTTGTCTATAAAACAGCTTGAACCAGAACTTGACAGACAAGAACAGAAAGTACACGATAGCAACTTAAACGACAGATTTAGCAATAATGATGTTCCAAACGACATATTTTATAAAGTTTCTATTGGACCATCTCATAAAACATATACGCCACTGCTAATACCACAAAAATCTAATGTCGTGTATGTGGAAAGAGATCATCAAGAAGATAGTGAGAGTGATCGAACCAATGCAAAAGGTAAATATGATGAGAAAGGTTATAGAAAAGAACAATGGCACAACTATCCTAGACAATTGGATCGCCTCCAAAAATACTTATATGAACAACATCAGTTTGATACTGACCCTAAAACAGATCCAGATGACCTAGATGATATCAATAATAATAACTATGAGGTAGCAACGAAAAATGTTCCACAAACGTACACAAATGATCATGATATGTTAGATGCAGTTGTGGAGGCAACTAGCCCCTTACTAATACTCAAAATACGACTAGCATATTTGAAAAATGACCAAAACACACAAAATGAATATGAGAATATGTTACCAATAGAAATATTGCCCAACTATGTACTCGATGAAAATGATGAAGAAAACGTGGACCCCATCATAAGTTCTGTTAAAGTAAAAAGACAAGAGAATAACATTAACAAAATATCAGACTTTACGGGTAAGTTTATTATATTAATAACATCAACCCTAAATTCATTTTACTACATACTGAAGACTAAAACTGAGACATTTAATGTTTCTCAGTATGATTTAACATTTCATATAGGTACACTACATTGAAACAGATAGAGTACCTAACTGAAAATTTGAACTCACAAAGAGTTCAAATTCTAAAACTTAAGTCTTATTTTTAATCCATAAGACCTCTATTTAAATTTCTACTTACAATTAGTTAAAGCAAAACAAAAAGTTAATGCAAACACAAACATTGTGTTTAATATAGATTTACATACTTATTCATGTGATAGGTATATGTAGTTATTAATGTGACCTATCTGGCAGATGTATTTTTCTAATGCAGTTTTATATATAAATGTTATTATTCGATTATGAAAATGACATCTATAAAGCGAGCCTATTAAAACAAAGATTATAATTTATAATACTTATTATTATAGCTTTAAAAGATAAACTTACGAGTACACTATGTTTTTAAACAATATATCTACATATATATAAAGTAGTTTACTGCCATGAAAACTGAGTTTGTTGACCCAGTCCTAGGTTAATTATAACTGGAGGACTCCTCACACCCTATTTAAGCCCTTTTTGAAGGTACTTAGCTCTGATGCCTTCCACTCTATTACTGAAATATAATTAAGTCGCTAAATTGAAATTACACTTTCATAATACGTAGGTTGTATAATGGTAGATTTCATCACAATTAAAAAGACGTCGTTGTTATAAATATAAAATATATATATTTTTATGGAATTAAGATAGCAAACGAGCATGCAGCACCACCTTCCACTGCCGCCCATAACAACTGTGACCGACCCAGAACTAGACTATTGAGTCTCATTCGAATTCGGTCACAGATGCGTTGCTACCCCTGAGGACTGAGATGGTTGCCTCTAAAAAAATGTAACCGGCTCCACACCTTCCTATCCGGAACACAAATGTTCTTAAAACAATTATTACACGGTAGGAATGGTAGTAAGTACTGTGGCGGGCGGTGGTACTTCCCCGGGGGAGCTCTAGGCCCTACCACCTGTAAACCTGTAATGCATATAAAAAGTCATGTTTAAATTACAGATAAGACAGCAGAGACTAAGAAAAACGTTAAGAAGAGGATTTTCTCTCTGTGGAGTCGGCTACAGAGCCTCTCACATAAAGGCCACGAATTGCATCATCGGCGGCATGTTCACGCCTTCTACGGCTTCCCTGATGACGATGGCAGCGGAGGAGGCACTGGTACCCTGACGGCTGAAACCAGAGCTTTTATGCGACCACCCGGCTCACCCTTGCGTTGGGGATAAATTTAGCTTATGAGGAATCAGTGTATAAATTAAAGTCACACGCTAATGAAGAAGTACCTTGAAATACGATAGATGGTAATATGAAAAAGGAAGTTTAAGTTAAAATGTTTTGACTTTAATTTTTTTCTTAATAGAAGACCTCTGTAGGTACATGCTGCCTTTATTGTGCTTTTAAATAGGCCTTTATAAAACTAACTGGCCTACCTTGCTACCTGTTTAAAGACATCGATGATTATATTTTTCTTAAACCATGTGACACTGTGTGACTTAATTTATAGATATGATCTACAATAAGCGATTTAAATCAAACAATTGTTCTGATTTGCACTGAAGTTAATAAATTAATATCGATAGAAAATCCAATACCAAGAGTACTAATTTATGTGATACGTAAGGCTGGTCAGTCATCACATCATTTTAATGTGTACCTATTGTGTAGTTAGTACTCGTTACTTTCGACAAAAACCAGTATGTTAATAGTTTGTGACTGACCGATTGAAGTTAATGTAATATGTTTTACCTATAGGAGGTAAGAATAGAAAGAAAAGACTTAAGTTTTCAGACTTGTTTAGTAGGTATCATAACAACGCATAAACCACATTAAGTAGGCAATATGGTCGGCCACATATTCTAAAAAATAATTTTATTTGTTTACCCCTTAGAAGGTAGCCCGTTAAAATATTATTATTTTAATGTGTTTTCCTAATACACTTATACTTATCGCCCACTCTCTCAAACACGACGTAGTATAGGCGATGTAGACAATAAAAAATAATAAATATTCTACTAGTTGTAAGAACGCCTCCTGAGAAGTTTACTTGACGCCCTTTCATGTAAAATGTATCGTAATAATCTGCATATTATATAAAGTAAATATATTATTTACTATACAAGTAGTAGTATAATGGTATAATATACCTATTCTAAGTAGGTAAATAGTGATGATATCTATCTACGAAAAATAATACATTTATTTTTAAACTTCTGAAACGCCTTTTTTCTCCCAAGTATAAAATATTTTAACCTTCATTAATTCACCGAATAGCATAAGAAAAGCATTACTAGAACTTGGCTTGACACGCTCTCGCGTGTCTAGATGTAAATATCTAGTTTTTAAATCTGTTTCTGACTGACAAAACACATGGCAATTAGGTACTTACACATGGGAATTTTCGAAATTAACAAATCTTATGTATATTGTAATGCCGATTACGAATTTAAGCATATTAAAATGTCATTTATAAAGTTAGTATGACTACCTATTAGTTTCTTTCCGCCAAACAAAGGTAGAATTTTAGTCAACATTTTGGCAATTGAAAACATGGACATAATATTTTATGAAGAACCTACTAAGTATGAAACTTCCACTTCTTCCAAAATCCTATTCTCCCACAATTATTTCTACTTACTTGAAATAAAATTTCATTTTCCAAACCATACCTAAATAATCTGAATATCTGATATTGTACCTACATGTTTAAAGTCGTGAAATAATAAATATAATTAACTAGTCGGTTGTAGAAGGTAATTATCTCTTATTAATTTTATATTAAACAAAAAGACTGTTTGATGATAAAATTTAAGGCAAGCGTTTAATTTTAATTTGTGACTTCATAATGTTTTAACTATTACTATCAATAGATGTTAATTAAAATATGCCGTAGATAAAGCATCTTTATATGATCTGATAATGATTAGGTACGTACTAATATTGGTGGTTTAATTGAATAACAATTTTTTATTAAATACAAATAAACCTTACCGTTAATAAAATAAATTAAGCCAGATAATATCCTATATTTAATACGTTGAATTTTTTAACGTATGCACTAAAAATATTTACACGCCAAAAAAAATGTGATAGTAAAACCGTAAGAAAAAGTGCGTGGAATCAAACCGTTAAATGAGACGAGCGCAGGCGCGACCGACAGTCGTATATACAAGCGAGTAGTGTATAATACCTCTCTCTTTCTCCGTCTTTCTTTTCGTTATTTTGGTATTGTTATTGTGTTTTTCTTAGTTTAGTTGATAATTTGAATTACGATTTTTTTTATTTTACGTAACTTATTATTTCCTAAAATACTGAATTTCCTAAATACTTTCCTGTACTTAAATAAAAAGTAATCAGCAAAATTTAAGAGAAAAATCAAGAAAACCTACATAAAATTGGGCACGATTTTATTTGCAAATTGTGTCGATTCTACATTGGCCGAAGGAACTTCGTTTCTACCAGGTGTCCCACGACACCACATAATTTTATATTATTATTGCTATAATACAATTCAGAAACAGCTTTGGGCAATATCTTGAAAATCTTATTATTTCGACAACATCTCAACTTTGTTAACATTTTCTACAGTGCTCTAGGTAAACAAGGTCCTTTATTACAATTTTAATCACTTTTATTAATTTCCTTTTTAAAAACAGAGATAGCAGGGCTATTGTAAATTATATTGTACGACTAGAATAAAAGAGACATGACTTTAATTAAACGAGTTCTAAAACTTGCTCATTGGAATAAAAGAGGGTTCAGTCCGGTGTCAACAACAAACATCACAGAACCAGTGAGCAACAGATATTTTCCGACGATGAAAATTATCGTTTACATATTTAATTTTTCTTCACTTCCTTATACATAATTCAACATTAAATTAATTACAAATAGTATAAAGCACTAGACAGCGGTATTTGCCAAGTATGGATTAGATAGGGGCGTTTATTTATGGACGTACTATAGTAGTGTAATAGTGTAGAATGACTAATAAGAATCGTTTTGAATTGGTAGTTGTGCTTCCCAATATCATAGTAACTCTACGGCATGTAGTGTTTTCCTACATTACGTACAATGTACATAATGCGTTTTTTGACGCCTGAATAAAACTGAGATGTAATTCGCAAGCCTTCCGCAGCTCTCTACAGATTCTCGTAACAAATGCCGTAGCAGTGCCGTAGCAACGTCGTAGCAGTTTGATTACTGAAACACTTTTTAACAAACCGTCATGGTATCGATTTTAGAGTCGCACGATTGAAATGTAATTGAAGCGTATTAAGAAATTATTTTAAAATTATAATTATTTCTAAATGTTATTAGGTATTTAAATTAAATTCTATTTTCCGATATGATGAAAATTTTGTAAATGCTTACGGTTTTTGTAAAATATACTTTATCTAAGTTAAAAGCGATATATGTTTTTTTTTGAAAAAAAGTCAATAAAAATCATGGTAAAGTTGATATTTTACTCCAAACCAAATAATAAGCAACCAAAATTTATTTAACAAAAGAATAATATAATAATTATCTAAAAATTTTCGTAGCCGTAGGGCTACATGGCAACGTTGTACGGAGCCGTAGTTAAACTAACAAAACGCCACTGGGTTCACAAGTCGCTCTGCTCATAATACCCTCCTTTACTCATTTATCATTTCGCAAACAGCCACATAATACCCCTAATGAGTAAAATCCAAGCATACCTTAGGCAATACCATTAATATTACAACCCGGCCTTTTCCCTTCGCAGATACGTATGTACCTACTCGCTATATACTGCTAATAGTTTGAAGATTATTTGAATTGTTTAGCAGGTGGAAACAAATTTGTAGCTGACAGTCAGGATTACAGGTTTAGTTAGATCTATTTTCAGTGCCTTATTTATATCTTTACTGTGTATCATTTCGTGTTTTATCTTTAAGTTTTCAGTTTGTTCATATAAGCAACAAGTGTGTAAATTTAAGCAGTCTTATGTTAGCCGAGCTTTAAAAGAATAGTTTAATAAATTGCAGCTATCTTGGCTAACCGTCCCACTCAAATATTTCACTACGGTACGCGTACGTTTATATCGCACTTCACCAGTTTTGGGTACAGGTAAAGAATTATTGATTGTCAACGAGAGGTACATATATCGCTACTGTCTAAGTTGGTTTATTTATGATCAAACGGAATAAGGTAGAAGGTATGCAAAACCGATCCATTATTTAATTCAGCTGGAGTGTCACACCCCTACTTGTGTAAGGGTGGCGGGAGTAACGGTACAAGTGACATATTCACGCGCCGCTCGGGTGTACTTACTAGGTAGTTGCGGCTACATGCAGCAGTATGTTACACATAATGGAGTGCCCACGAAAGATGGTGGCATAAGCGTGCCATTCTACATAAAATACACAGTGTTGATGAAATTTTCCTTCCTTGCTCAGGTTATGGTCGAATAGTTTTGGTAATGGGTTATAAGTCTTGTAACGGTTTAGGAATATACTTACCTGGGATTTTTTGTCAAACTCGTCGAGGTGTGTGAGTTAAGATTACTATAGAACTATTTATAGTTATTGAACTTACAAAAGATTATAAATGCGTAAATGTGGTTAGTTTATATGCTACTTATTGTTGATCGGAATAGATCCGAACACCAAATGGATTTTGTTGTAATTTTAATATTATAGATGAGAGAAAGAGAAAGCCTGTGATATCCCTGTCTAGCGGTAATAAAATCTAATGTTTGCCAGTTGGCGAGTTAGAAGGAGGTTGGCAAGAAATAGTTTACAACAATAAACCCGGCTTCAGGCGTGGTGAATATTTTACGAGCGCGAGTGAAAGAGACAGGTGAATACGACTCCTAACTTGTTTTACAGCGGATTCAACGGTTGATGAATCGGCTTTAGTTACAATGGGACGTAAAAGAAATGTTTTCTTGGAATGGAAAATGATAAACTGTAGAAACATGGAAGGGAATGTTGATTCGAGTGAACGCGATGTCGTAATAAACAAAAGGACATTCTGTTTTAGTATCCGGTAAAAGTACGTGCATAGATTTAAATACAGGCGTAAATATTTGGAAACAAAGATGTACGAAGGTTAAAGAAGAACAAATATTTAAGGGATGCACTGTGGATCTATGAATAACTAGAAAGTTATTACTGATTAACCTAGATTTCTCGATACATTTTCATAATCAAATATTGACGAACAGATATGTAGGCGAGAGCCGCAAATTGAAAAAATGGTGCTTTAAAAAGGTTTTATCTGTTTTTATGATGATGGAAATTATAACATTGATAAATATTTTATCGAAGCGAACCTAATTTTTCCTGATATACTCATCATATCGGTTTGTAGCTGAATAGCCGCGTTTGGCAGCCGACCACATAAACGACCATGCGGTCACAGTTTAATTGAATCGGGCCCACTACTTTTGTATACGGCACTGATAACGGACAGTAATTGATTTTTATGGTTAAAAAGGTTTTATTTATATCAGACAGCACTTTGACGCGTATAGTCGTACAAGAATCTTTTGGCGCGTGAACGACGTGTGGGTGACAGAGACAGTGCCTTACAGTTTGCCTTACCTGTAAGGCGCTGCCTCTATCATCCTCACGTCAGCCAGGCGCCAAAAGATTGTTGTAGGGTTGTAGTACCTATAATGTGTCAAAGCTCTGTTGCCCTAAGGCAAACATTAATACTCCATACGCTTTCGATATGGAATCCGTCTCAATTTCAACCCATATAAATGGCAGTTTTCTGCCCCTTGATTAAAGTTCGTTGTAAATTGAGAGAATTTAAAATACCTTAAGTAAATTTTGTTTAGAAGCTAAATTAAACTATGAGTACAGTAAAGTTTTAGCGGGGAATGGCAATTCCATATTCTCGGCGACTCAATATAATGCGGGCTACAGACCTTCAGTTTTAACCACAATTTTATCTAATGATATTTGGATTAGATTGTCAGTTCAACTGTACAGTTTTCAGTTTTGCCTCCACACCTACGTTTGAACTGAACAGTTCGACTGTACAGTTAAAATTGAAGGTCTGTAGCCCGCTTAAGTGACGAATCGATGTAACTGTGTATAGTCCTACAAGCATCTTTTAGGTGATAGAGACAGTGCCTTACAGTTTGTTTTACCTGTAGGTCGCTGTCTCTGTTATCCACGCGCCAAAAGATCCTTGTATAGTTGTACCTTGGATTCTAAGGGTTGTTAAGTGAATATAAGAACAAGAATTTGGATGTATTTATGTATTCTATAATAAATTGCTATAAGTTATACATGCATTATAGATATAAAGTTAATCGAATGCAAAATGGATTTCATACTAGGTATAAAAATAGGTTTATACATAAATGAAGTTGGTTACAATCGTTTGTTTGTTTTGTTATTTCGAATTACTGAGATGAAACGTTTTAATTACAATATTGTATTGCTTACCTATCATTATCCGTTCTAACTAACCCAACATTTAATAAAATCAACAATAAAATAATCAATCATTCATTTGATGACAAAATCAATCTCAACCTAACTTTTATGGGTTCGTCTGGTATACCTAACCAAATACCAAGCCGTGTATATTATGTTTAAGTATTTATTGTTTGAATTATAACGAAATCTATAGGGTTTCTATCTCTAAGTTACAAACAGTTTTATTATTTAAAAAAAACTATTACATTATTTTAGTTCATATTTTTTTAACTTTGTTTTAAGCCTCTTTTCGATGTTTGTATATCGTGGAACGAAAATCTATAATATTAAACACATTAAAATGCAACAAAGCTAAAATAAAATAAAATAATATCGCATCACACCCCACAATGGAAACAAATTCAGTAGGTATAACGTAATCAAGAAGTCTAATATACCTTTCGTAATATGTCTCCCCCAGTCGCCTCAGGTTTTTAATGTGACTCCTGGGATCTCAACTAAGTTCAAGAGTTTTTGAATTAAACACATATTCTACTCTGAATATGAGGAGGGTAATTTGAAGGTGTTAAATAAGCCACGTATTGTTGGGAGACAGTAATGGTAATTCGCTTTTGAACTATATTCAGTTTAATATTGCTTTAAAATGCTACATGTATTTTAAATAAAATGGACGGAATTTATCGTAGGTTCATTTCATTGAGTCTGCAATGAAGATAATATGATCAACGACCAAAATTCAAATCGAAATTTATATCTAAGTCGGAGATCGAACCTTTTAATGTGCTCCCAGTAGTTTCAACTAGGTTCAAAGGTGTGAAAGTAGTTGTCAGTAATTATCCTCCGAACAAGGATGTTTCTGACGAAGATTTGCGGAAACATGAGATGAAAATGTTGATGTTTTATTACTGCTGCGGTGTTCGTACCGCACTGCAGTGATTCGAAATCGCCCCACGAGATATTTTTTGACAGTAGCTTGCGGCTTGGAATACTGTATTATACTACTATGTCACGATTACACTTTGTATAATTTATACATCATTAATGACGTAATAACCTGTGATAAACTCAAATAAAGAATAATAATGCTACATTTTTAAAGCTCCACACCACGGTTCTCTGTGTCGTGGGTGTCATAAATTTTTAAATCATCATTCAATGCATTTCTGCCTCGTCGGGAATTGAACCCAGGACCCTTTGAATGGCAGGCTCCTGACATGCGGATATTGTGACACAGATTAATAGACTTTTTTGAATTTGGCTTTATTTTTAGCGACTTACGTGAATATTCAAGCGCTTCGCCATTTTTCAATTTAAACCAAGAGGATTAGGGGATGAACCGAATGCACTTACGAATTATCGGTCAAAAGCTATCACTACTGTTTGAGAGCTGGTTTTAATAGCTTAATATTTAATAATATAAAAGGTAC
>DWJQ01002014.1:0-10171 GCA_018248915.1 Hesperia meskei straton | reverse complement strand
AATCTTCTCTTCGCGTTGTTTTTTCAACATCCTAAGTAATAAGACAAAACTTTTATGTTTACGTGATCGCTCGATTTACCGCCCCCCTGGACGTGCCGCCCGCGTGCGCCGCACGCGTTGCACGCCCGGTTTCGGCGCCCCTGCTTGTATGTTGTCCATGGCACCCACAACACAGGGAATCCTAGTGTGGGGCTATGAAGTATGCCTGCACCCAAAGGGTTGCCTGGAAGAGATTGCTACTCTAGCGATAAGACCGCCCGTTGTGTATTGTCAATGGTTTTTTTCTTGCCTCTTTGTATTTTGTTATTTTTTTGTATTGGTGTGCACAAAAACAGAAATCATGTCTCACTTGACTTAATTTTATTATGGACTTTTGGGATTTCAACTGAAAATAACAAAAAAATACAAATCAAAAGAAAAGTTATGGTGGTTTTTATTTTTTATAATGTTTTGTCAATAATTTTTATCATTTTTTCAAGCTCAGCATCCCATGCTTGCTTGCTGAAGAATTGTCTGTTTTACAGACCTCTCTTTTAAGATATCTCTAGAAAAAAAAAGTTCAGGAAGATATAATCAGGATGGGTTGCCACATGACATGGAAACAACTAAATTTCCCAAGAAAAAATCTTATTTAATGGGAATGTTTAATCTGGAATAATAAATATTAAATAAGTAGAAATAGGACATCACATTTCAGAAATATTGTAAGAATAATATTATTGTTTATATATTTGATATGCATTGTTTGTAGTACAGTTTCAATCAATAGTAATGTACCGATTATGGTTTCTTTAGAGACTGTTTCAAGAGGTCACATTTCTTTGAGTACATGTCTCCCAATATAGCATTGTAATTACGTCTTCTGTTTGTTCAATTCTGAACAAATTACGATGTGAGGACATTTTCACTAAAATAAAATATATCATGCAATTTAGAAGTAATGTTAAAAAAAACGAGTATTTATGTTTCACATATTTCGCTAATATTTCCAGTCTATAAGAAACCATCAATGCGTATCGAGTAAATGATTATTACACTTTGTTTAAATTTAAAGATGCTTATTTATTTATACAAGGTTAGTGGTGACTTTAGTTAGATATGTTTGATTTTTAAGAGAATGAGATGAAAAAGTGATGATGGTTAAAAAAAGGGAGAGAGAGCAATGGATAATCAATTTTTTAAATTGGACTTTCTGAATTGAATTGAATTTAACGAAAGGTAGAAATTGTACCAAATACATAGTATAAAAATATTATGTTAAACGCTAACACACTCATACTATTACATGTGAGTGAAACCACAAGAAGAAAGTTAGTGATTAATATTCACTTATTGATAACATTCAGTTGGTTATATATTAACCAATGTGCTATTGTACACATGGGCGGTTACAATATTACATAACATTGTCAATCACTAGATATTTACAGAGCAATTAAGATTAATCTATCTCCTTATTACGGGGGTATTTGTCCAATTGCTTGTTGAAATGCATGGGGGTCTTGATTGGGTCAATTGGTTCAAGTATTTTAGGATGCACGCATTATGTATTAATATTGATTGACGACCCGAATGGCGCAATGGTTAACACGCCGATCGCTGTTCCGAGGGTCCTGGGTTCGATTCCCAGCGAGGCGGCAATTTGAATGATGAGTTTAAAATTTCCGTTCTCGATCTGGGTGTGTGTGTCCTTGTCTTGTGTGTTGTCCAAGGCACCCACGACAGAGGGAATCCTAGTGTGGGGCTTTGAGTGTGATGCGTTATTTATTTATTGATAGTATGTATAAATTTGTGTGTTGTGTGGTAGTGTGGATTAATGTGGGTCTCTATGTTATAGATAAATTGGGTCCGGTACATTCTTAACTGGGATAGCTGTATTTATATAATATGATAAATATTTATATCAATGGTTGTGGTAACCATTCCATCCGTGAGGGGATTCTCGTGAATGTGTGCAGAGAAGTATTTATTTATTTTGAATCAATGTCATAATAATATCATATTCGTAGTGAGCATATTCGCTGCCGTACATTACCTCAGTCCTCGGCTGTCATGCGTCAGTTTCGAAAGCTTGTATTGTAATGGTGTGACGAATCACGACACGAATGTTACGTACGTTGTTTATCATCAACAAATTTTTGCGAACTCTGTTCATTGTATTCAGGGCAACAAAGTGTCTAAAATCTGTAGAAGTATAACATATCAAAGCTAATATTTTACGTAGAAACGCTAGTGGGAATGGTAACCCTAACTAATTATTTTTATGCAGTACAAGTTATGACATACAGATACTTTTTAGTCATTAAAACAGGTTATGGTACTAATTTTAAAAGATTTTTGTTTGTAGTGTGTTGCCCTTGAACACGCACTAATACGCACGCGACCCGTTTGTGTAATATGTATTGTGCTTCTTGTAATACAGTTAACCGAGGATTGAATTTTAAATAAACTCATTTCGGGTATCTAAATGGTTTCGGTTAACTAATCTTTACAATTTTCGAAATTTCCCCTCAATTTCTCTGGGATGCCATCAACAGATCCTGTGTTCTTTTTAGCGGACCATCCTTAGTATATCTTCTTTCCAACAAAAAAAGAATTATCAAAAATCGACTCATAAGCGACGAAATGTCGCTGAATAAACATAAAAAAGCATATACAAATTCACACGAGGCACAATGAGATGTGGATTTCAAGCCATGTGATTGGTGAATCGCGCACAGTTCCGCTCCGCTCTGCCTCAATGGAACCGCACCCTATCATGGACCATGTAATTCGTGCTATACAACGTCATACAAAAACGCGGTGCTGTTTAGAAAGAAATCGAAAAACCCATTCGTGTGTGAGTTAAAGTTGCGGATAATTTGGAATTGTTGCATACCAGTTACAATGTGAAATATTGCCACTTGGGTTTTAGATTATTGTGGACTGCATGTACTGCCTACTTCTGTTTCATAATAATTAAATTCTTAACATTGGCAGAGAGCCTTAATGAGTGAGTATAGTGAGGTCAAGGCACCTTCCTGTTGTCGCAAGGTCTCAACTACTTCTTGTTCTACTATTTATTTGAAGCTCGTAACGTATGCAATGTGTCGTCTTGACTATAGTCGGTTAATCAGTTTTGATACTTTTGCACTGTTAAAATGGATTCATATGAGTATCACACACATTTCAAGTATCAAACCAATACACATTACAATTACAAGTATCAAACCTGTGTGTGTGTGGAATTGTGGATTGAGTGATCACCCTAAATAAAATTAATAAAATATGCTACTGATTTAGTAAAGTGTAAAAACCATTGTAAAAGCAATCTCACAATATGTAAGAAGATATGACGTGAGATATTATATCAGTTAATGTATGCTTACTCAGTTGACACCAATCACCTAAGACCACCCTGGTCTATGAATCCGTGAAGGATACATGTAAGATTTGTGTACTAGCTTTTAGTAAAACCTTTGTAAAGTTGTAGTTTTTAAAAATACATATCTTTCTTATATTATTCAATCCACACGAAAGGTGACTATTAGGATGCAATGAGTTACTAGGCCTCCGACAGTCCCCAAAGAGAACATCGGTGATGTCGACCAAGGCTTGGCTGTCGTTGTCGCGTGTTCAGGGTTCACAGTCTACTATTGGGTCTTGTTTTCCTGTTGAGGTACCAATGGAGACGCATTTTGTGATATAAATATTTATTATTTAGTAATAAATAAATTAAGTATAAGATAAGGAAACAACCATACCTACTATTTGACCCGTTCAGGAAAGGTGCATGTGTTTGAAAATACCACGCTTGGTCATGCCGGAGGCGAGGCGGGGATCTTAGGTTTTCGTGGCGTATTCGATATCCTCTTTACTTCTAGAGCAAAACTAGCGCTATTTCGAGCTACATACATTCGATTACACCATATCGTACCCAAATGGCGAAACGTAATTTACTTATGTCAACGAGGCTGGGATCTATGTAGTTTTGAATGTCAAAGTGGCTATGAAGTAGGTTCAAATTCCAGCACAGGATTTTTGACCGGTTTTTTTAACATTTCTGGACTAAAAGGCTAGATAGATATCGGGCTACCTACTAAATATTTTAATTAAGATTTCCTGAAAAGATTAGGTATTTCATTCGGCCTTGTTACTCTGATAAAGCGAGGGATTGATTGTGTCTACAAAACTTTTGCCCAATTATTTACATTTATTTTTTGGATCAGCATTAGAATCAAATAAACGGATCCTCTACAAGACATTAAGGAGGTTAAATTCGGGTGAAACTGCTATTAGTGATAGCGAAATTGACAAAGTTACATCTATTATAACTAATTATTACTTCGTTAACACTTATTCAAAAATATTACAGCGTTGTTCTAAAGCCATAAGGTATTATTTATATTTTTTTTTATGTCGCATTCAATCACACTTTATCTGCTTTTGCAAACCAATTTCACCGTTACTTCATAAGGAGCTATTTTCCAGAATTTTCCATCTTCTGTTTCTCATTGAAATCGGTCTATTACTCGTAATATCATGTTAATTAGCGGTGTCTAATTACCTTCCTTTGCGCGTACATGTGAGACCTTCGTATTATTTATTCGCTTTTAATTTATGCCGATATATTGGCGTATTTTCACTTATTTAAGTAGGTACTTTAAAATTTTCAAAATTTTTAGTGAAACGTAATGCGTAATTATGAGAACTCTCTTTAAATCTCAAAAACTCTCAAATCGTTATTTACTCTCTTCAAGTGTGGAAAACTGCACCTGCTCGAATTGTTACTGAGTAGTTGACAGTCTTTTCATTATTTATTGTGGCAGGTACATGATATCGCTATAGAGTTGCGTTATCTCGACCATTGTTTAGCGTTTGTACCTTAGCCGTACAAAATCGATATTCACAAAGCAACTAACGAAGGCTCAGTCTTATTTTGACTTCTCATATTCAGAGTTCACGATTATTTTTGTTTGCATATTCGCGTAAATTCGCGTTTATACCTATACTTGCATATATGTATGTATATGTGCATATCATAATATAATAAATCTGTAGCTGATTGCTATCTGTATTAAGGTAGATACGAGTACATAATATATAAAAAAACTATTATGTATTATTATTATTAATTATAAAAAAATAATTAAAAGGCCCTCTTTTAATATAGCAATAGAACCCA
The DNA here is from genome assembly GCA_018248915.1 of Hesperia meskei straton. Classification (NCBI taxonomy): domain Eukaryota; kingdom Metazoa; phylum Arthropoda; class Insecta; order Lepidoptera; family Hesperiidae; genus Hesperia; species Hesperia meskei. Next base: position 5,007 of record DWJQ01002014.1, on the reverse strand, counting down.
AAACAGTGTTTTTTTATAAATTTCGTCTCTTTATTTGTGGTTCCTCGCCTCTGCTCGCGCGACGGCTGACTATCGGAATTAATATTGGACCTCGAGACCTGTATTCGCCGCTTCCCGATCTACGCGCGAGTGAAGGGCGTACTGAAAAATCAGAGGTCGCGTTTATACGCAGCCATATTCTGAGTGCGTCCCTATTCTGTCACGTTGGCACTTCTGCAAATTCGAATTTAAGCAATTTACTTTTATCTCTCAATAATTATCTTTTGCTGTATTTGTTGAAGTGTTAATGATGGAATAAATGTTTCTTTCTTTCTTTCTTTATTTTACAAATGAAAACAGTAATGCTAAAAATGCTGCAAGATCGCCCCTGGTTTGAGACAATACCGACCTCATGACGTGGAGTTAGCCTCGCGTGTGTGAATATTTGAGACCGGTTTTGGCGAATCATACATAACCAGTATTACCTCATCATCTTTTAATACGGTAACATAATAAAATAACTATACTTACTAATATTATAGAGCTGAAGAGTTTTGTTTGATTGATCCTTTGTTTGTTTTAACGGGTTAATCTCACGAACTGCAGTACGAATTCAAAAAATATTTTTTGAATTAGAGAAAGGATATAAGACCAGCGGTCGTCATTCTTTTCTGACCAAATGCACAAGGAACCTTTGATCATCATCTCTTTTGAGGATGTTCTTAAGCGGGTATTTTTTTCGATATATCTTTATGCTTTATCTCATAAGACACACAACTGTCCGTCCAACGGGACAGTTGTGCGTATGATTTTTTTTATGGAAACGTGGAACCCAACCACCTTGCGACGACACTACCTTTCCGCTGCTGTTTTGCCGTGACCACGATCTGTAGAGCTGGGTCTGTCTATGTCTTATTTGGACATCGAAAACACATAGGTATCTTGAGTACACGTATCATATTAAATCGTCGTTTTGTTTATCAGCGGATGCCGACTGATTTTGATTTACGAGGTGCGGAGTAGGTAACGGCGGGTAGTGCGCCCCTGACCTTGGCGGTATCTTCGCCGCGATCAGACTTGGCGCACTTGGTGTTGCCTGTTGTTAACGACTTTAGAAAAAAGACGAAATTTATAATTCGAATGCATTTTTTGTGTTTGTTCGTTACCACATTATAATTTATATGGTGTACCGATTTTGTTGTTTCTTTTTATATTCTAAAACAAATGTGTTGCTACAGTAATCTTATGTGCACAATACGCTATTGCAAATATTAGGTAGGTTCCTAACGATAAAACTAGTAAAGTTCTAAGCGAAAATCGTTAAGGACATTCCACCAAGAAACCTTTGTAGTCCTCACCTTGGAGTGTTTATTAAAATGTAACATAAACAAAGTTTGATTGGCTTCATTAGATATCCGACGCTACTTCAGTCGCTCAGAATAGGGAATTGCCTTTCCCTACTAAAATCAAATTTATTACCTGTGCTCACAGCTCAATTTACCTTGTAAGTAAGATTTACTTACAACATTCTAAGTTCTCACCGTCACCCTACAAACCTTAATTACAGGGCCGGAAAGCTGCTGGCATTTGTGTGGGTACAAAATATGTATAGTAGGTACTAGCTTTTCACGCGGATTCGCCCGCGTGGAATTCGCTTATATCGCCAACAGGGGAAGTGGGGGTACGTCATCAACTATCTTCCTGGGAAAATTTATCTAAATCGTTCATGCGTTGTAGATTTTTCATACAAACTTTCATCCTTTAGGGGCTGATTTTTGAAAAAAAAAGTAGCCTATGTGTGACTTTGGGTCTTCAACTATTTTCATTCCGAATTTCATCCAAATCGGACCGGTCGTTAGGCCGTGAAAACGTCACAGACAGACAGACACACAGACAGACAGACAGACTTCGCATTTATAATATTAGTATGGATTTTATAAACAAATGTAAATATGTAGAAGCTTCGAGCTCCATTCGCATAACCCTTACTTTAGCTTCGTTAGGCCGATACTGTAATTTGCATACTCACATTTCACTAATTTCGCAAATCATCGTATCAATTATAACCTAATTAACGGCTATACGATCAAGCATACGTAACGGTACCATTGAAACAATATACGGATAATAAGATAGTTAATGCATTCTCTAATGGTCCTAATACATGTGTGATTGCAAATAGTGGCCATAATAGGCGTAGTTCAATGATCCTGTTTATAGTCCGATGACTTGTGTTAATCAGAAATTGATGGAGGTTAACAATAGGTTCTCATAATCTCTCGTGAAGTTAGGTATACCTTTATAGGCTTGCGTCGATTTTAAGGGATGGACAAAGCGATGAACAATGGAAATAGCGGGCGTGGTCGGTAGTTGGATGGGTGACCGCTTGTGGGCAAAAACTTCTTGTCAAAAGTCAAAAGTCAAACTGTTTTTTTCATCTGGGAATTTACAAATTCACTTATTTAAAAATTTTAAAATTACAATATTACTTAATTGATACAGGTAAGCACTAACCTAGCGGAGCTGGTTGCAGAGCGTTTTAGTGTCTCTTAGAGCCCCGTTGGTCGCTCTGGTTGTTGGGTAACAATGATAAGCTATGTGGAATGCTTTCAAGGTTCATAAAAAAACTTGGGCTAAAGGGTTAGCACTAAGCATTGTAGACGCGTCGGTAATGAGGTAACACGCTAAAAGATACATACAGTCGAATTTAGATCCTCTTCCTTTTTTTTGAAGTTGGTTAACAAAATTCTATTTTCGTATTATGTATTTTAATCTTATCGCGACACAAAAATATCACAATACCGCAATATAATATCAAAAAAGGATCAAATATTAAATATTACTAGGTACAAGAAAAACATACAATGGCGACATTAGGTTATATTTACTGGTATAATTTTCCTTATGGAGTAGTGGAGTAAATTCCAGGGAAAGGCACGCGTGCTATTTTTACCAGACAATATTATTGGCTTTGGCTCATTTGTATTCATAGATAGAAACAGTTCACGTTTTCTTAATACACTAAGTTAAAATAATATCTCTATTTCATTTATTATATTGTAACGGAAATATGATATGGTTTATAAGAACATATTTAATAGATTGAAATAGAGCGATTGTGTGTATCGTTTATGGCCCGTGGTCGAAAAGTTTGATCGATGGTACCTACTGTCGGTTTTGTTATGGGAAGCCATTTGTTTGGTTTTTGACTGTGTCTAGAATATGTACTTTACATTGGGAAAAATTCGGTGGTACACGACATATTTTTAATTTACAGACATTTTTATCCCATGTTAATTTATCCTTTTTTAACAGACTTCAAAAAATTTCGGAGGTTCTCAATTCAACCGTACATACTTTTTTATTTTTTATGTTTGTTACTTTGATATTACTTTCGAATGGGTGAACATAATTATTTTGATGATTATTTTTATTCAAAAAACTGGTGCTTGTCCTGTGGCTTCATATGAATTTGACCGACATCTGGCGAGTAGTTTTTCTGTTATCTGTACTTGTTGAAGTTGAAGTCAGTTATTTTTTGTAAATATATTAAGTATTCATTAAGCTACGCCATAGATCATCTGTGCAGTGCGTGCCGGGTATGGCAATTGGCAACATACAAAGGCATACAACCAAACGAAGAAGAAACTATAAACAGCTAATATACCAAATTTTCTCCTCAGGGAATGGAACCTCGCACCTTTAGAACGTCAGTCATCTTTTACTCAAAAATATAAAGGAAATAGCAGTTTTAGATTCTCAACCACCGCGACACAGTTTAAGCTTTATAATGTAACCACGGACTTACAGACCAAAAACAAAGGGTTAACTTTACAACAGTTTTATGTTACGGACAAATCGATTTGACCACAATGGTAATAAATTGTGTCGTAGCGGCGGACATAAATTGCCTCTAGCAAAATAAACCTTCGTGGAATGTGTAGAAAAATTTAGGTAGGTATATGAAATGGTTTGTTCCTATCACATAGGTATCTGTAAGTGAGCATAATGTGGGTATTCTGACGATATTAGAGCAAAACAATTGACGTAAGGACTACTTTACTGAAAATAAACTGCATCTCAATCTACACTTTTTTATTGATAGCCAAGTAAAGTGCTGTGCAGACACTGCAGACCACACCTGTAGTTAGGTCTTCCTGTCCAAAATACATCAAACGAAACCTCATTATGTTGGGTTAAGTACTATAAAATGTAGTTATTAATATTTACTTTTTTCATTCAACACTATTTCTGTAATATGCATGTATATGTATGATAAATTAATTTAATTACCTACCTTAAAGCATTCAAGTCATTAAAAAATTTAAAATTTTACGTCCTTTCCAACCATTGTCCTCTCCCGTGCTACATAAACGCTAGATTCCGTTACTTTCTAATAAAACAAAGGGTTAAACTTACACCGGGTTTATGTTTCAGACAAATCGATTCGGTCGCGCTGCCATAAATCGTAGGGACAGCTACATCCGCCGCCGACAAAATAAAGAACCCAGGTTCTAATTAGATGTGTAGATGCCAGCTACAATTACTGGATGTGATTAATTTAAAAGGATGTCAAATTGGTAAAGGTCGTAAAAGTTTTAATGGACACTACGTCAAGTTGAGTTTCGAGTTTCAGTGAGTTTATTGCTGAGACTGAATTAATGTTAATGGTAACTCTTTATTATTTGGACACCACAGAACTTAGAGCGAAACATAATACATAATAAGAACAAAACAACAGCGAGTCTTATCGCTACATAGCGATTTCTTATAGGCAGTCAAGCCCCATCAAAGGGTTAGAAATATGTACAAATGTGATATTAAAAGGGTTGCGGCGTTCAGAAATTCCACAAAGACAAAAGACGAAAAATATATTTATTTAAGAGTTGATTTGATGTTTTATTTGAGTAGGTGGTAGAGCCTAGAGTTCGCCCGGGGTAGGACCACCGCCAGCCAAGGTACTCAGTACCATTCCTACCGTCATAATAATTGTTTTTAGAGCAATTGTGTTCCGGATAGGAAGGTTTG
>DWJQ01002013.1:0-10173 GCA_018248915.1 Hesperia meskei straton | reverse complement strand
ATAATTAGTCCTGTTAGTTAATGTTAGTAATAGTCCAGTTAGTTATTGTTAGTATGAGTCTCGTTCTAATTCGGTCATAGATGCGTTGCTACCCCTGGGGACTGTGATGGTCGCCTCTAAAACAGTGTAACCGGCTCCACGCCTGAGAAAAAACATCTGTCACACAAATATCAGTCCCGACTCAGAATCAAACCGAAGATCCCTCGGAAACGCATAGATATAATAACAATAACATGTAAGGATACGGGGTCGTAAATAGTGCAATTTAATTATTTAGCTATTTTATATTTTGGTTGCAGTAGCTTGATAGTAATTAATTATCCTCACACATTCAAGATCATAGATAATAATAATAAAATTATACGTATTAATTCTTTGGATCGAAATAGTTGAGTATTTGTGTATTTAACTTATAAAAATTGTACGTTAGCGTTAACATTGTCAAACAAAATTTTAAATAGTCACTGTACAATATTAAATAGGCAATTAGTACTGTACAATAATGAGTGAGTCATTAAATCACACTTAATAATATTATGCTTGTATAATAAATAGCTTCGAGCTTTGAATACAAACATGTTAAGTATTTTAACGACTATATAATATCCGCAATTTATTACGCATTGTATTTAACACAAACTGAAAGTTGCACAAGGTTATACAGTCCGTTTTCTTTGTTTGTCTATAAATCATAAAGAAATAATTACGGTGCTAGGATTGCGTTACGACACTGAAAAAATCTACATATCCACATCATTTTCCTAAAATAAAATAAAAAAAATTAATTAAAAAATCCAAAAACGGAACGTCCATAGCAGGCAGTCAACAAAGAAATTATAAGAAAATCGACGAGTAAAAATAATTGTTCGAAATTCGAAACGCACGCTCGCGTCTCGCGTCTGTTTCCCGCCTACCGACGACCGGCCGAATACGAAGGACTCGCGCAAAGCAAGCTGCTCCAGTGTCTAGGGGGGCAGTGGCGAAAGTGCTTCCAAATAACCACCTATAAAAACACAACACACGAACCAAATAGCATCCAGTTCGATCCCTGACTCCAACCACCGTTCAAGAGGCAAAATGAGAAAGACGGTGAGTTAGGTCAACTAAGTGTAGTGCAGTGAAGTGACTTCAAAAAAGTGTGATTCTAAACGCCAAGTGTGTCCCGTGCCGAAGTGTTTGTGATTATAAAATTCAAATGAGTTTAATCTCTGTGATTGTTCTCGAACGGGATTTGACACACTTTTTTGAAGTCAACTCTGTGTTTATTTACGGTGTTTAGGTCATCAAACCCTTAAATTCAAATAAAGAGTAGATTACAATAATTGATAAAAAATCCGTTTGTTGTGATTCAATTTGTTTCTTAACTAGTTAATTTTAAACTGTGCTACTGTTTACTTAATATAACATTTACTTTGTTTATAAAAGAGAGCTCAACAAAATTAATAATTTATACATTACTATCGTTAACTAGGTACTACAATTCTCGGGATCGTACCGTATAAATTAACCGTAAAAGTGTTCAGTTAACAGGTGTTTACTGTTGTACGGGTAATATCAAAGATTAGATAACCTATAGCGATCCGCCGTGAAATGAATACGATTATCGCATCTCATTATTTACACCTTGTTATAGCTTTATTAGACTTCATTTGATTTTTCGAAAAAATGCATTCGTGTTTATGAATGGAATTAAAAATTTGTAACTTAAAAAATATTTAATAATGGATAATAAACGATATCGTAAACTCATATTTACAAAAGTAACCAAAAATAACTAAGAAAAGCTCATAATCCAATATTTTTAAAGATAAGCAACATCTGGCAGCCACTAATATAAAATAATCACTAGTTTAACAAAATACATAACTATGTTAATATATCAGTTATATAGACGTATAACAAAGAAGAGTTAATAGACCATTACGTCACATTGAGCAACCTTTTCTCTTTACATCAAAGACGGGTTATACATGGTCTTACGAGGAAGTTACCGTAGGACAATGTGATGCCACTCAATCTAACTATAAAAGGATAAACGGAATAGCCGTAAAATACTATTCTATACATGATGTTTGTAGCCAAGCTAAGGATTTCTTGAACTGTATTTAAAACATACAGTTATTCCAAATTCAACCTCCTCTAAATCAAATCAAAGTAATGAAAACTCAATTTTATACTAATACTTACTGAATATCCTGAGGCAGTAAAAATTTACGAATAATGGTTAAATGGATAATAAAACAAAATAGTTCACAAGACATTTTTATATCTATTGGACACTAAGTACTACTACACTATTTCTACATCAAAATGATATTGTTATTACAAATTAAAGTATAAAAATAATTGAAATAATAGAAACACATTCCTTCCATATACATATAATAGCTACGCAGCAAATTACCAATTATCATTTTGTATATTTAACAAAACAACACCGAATAACAATCAATCATTGACAAATTATAATCAATCAATGGTTAGTAAGGTTAAAGATCACAATATTATATGCGTGGTATGAAGGAGAAACGAGGAAGCAAGACCGTGAAACCTTACACCCATGCCGCTAATCCCAGTATGATACCAGTTAATTATATAATAGGAAGTTGCGTGGATGAAGAAATAGAACCCAAGCCACCGCGGGCAGAGGAACGATAAACAATACTAAAGTTCAAAACGCTCAATTTTAAGTATGTACAAGTTAAAACGTCCACTCTTCTCCCAAAGTCAAGTGTGTTCAACTTTTTAAGTTGCAATGTTAAAGAAAAAAGTAACAAAGTTACTTCAAGCTTTTCATTGCGAAACCATAAAGTCAATTTAAAAAATCTTGCGTTTACAAAACCTAAGTCTGCTTCTAAAAACAAACGATTATTTGAAAGATAAATAGCATTAAATAATACAGAGCCCCAAGGTTCGATTATAATCTAACGAATACTCAAGAACATTCGAATTACAAAATTACTAATTTAAAATTGCAAAAAGTAAATAATATATTTTTTGCAAAATAAGCGAGCAACATGAGACATTCTATTACAAATGATACAATGCAACATGTTCCTACGCACAAAGCTACGCGTTGCGTAAAACTCCTCGCCGATTTAGTTTTAGTTACACTACGAGTATAAGTAAATCACAGGCCGCCGCTAAAAGTTGTTAGGCTCTATAGCCCCTGGGATCGATTAGAATCAAGTGAATGCCCACGATTATTCGAATAACAAAAGAGCTATAGAAGTATGTAACTAATTACTAGATAGAAAATAGTGTTTGATGAATTCATTCGGTTGCAGTGATTTGTTAATGTAGAAATTAATTTTCCGTAGCATCCAATGAAAAACCCATTGAAAAATCCAAAACGGTAGCGTGTCAGAAGTGAATTATAAGCGAAATTTAATACACTAAAACTTACTAAATAATTATGAAACCTAATATTGCCGTAAAAATCATTGCGTCAAGCACTACTGAATTAAATTATTCGTCGAGAGATTAATCAACAACAGGTATTCTCTGATATGTGTTATATAATATTCGCGCTTAGTTAATTTTTTTTGTTTGATCGACGCGCGGAAGTAGGATAGTGGTAGAGCGTGATGAAAATAAAGCTTCATTTATTGCCATCACGATGTCAACACAGGTAACAGATAAGTTCACAAATTGCATATTCATAACTAGATCGTTAATCGAGTTTCCAATCAATATACGAGTACCTACCTAACTAGAAGCAACTGTTATTACTGGAATTATGCCTTTCGAAATGTCCCTTGGTATTAAATTGCTGGTTTTTCCTAAGGCCTTCTATTTTAATATTAGGTGCAATATTGTAATTACGTGATCGTATTCAAATGACTGTTGGCATCTGAAATTATAGTGTAAAACATATTTTTCTTGTAAGGACTTTTTAGCGTTAATGTTTCTAGTGGTATTTATTATAAATAGATAATATATTATAAAGAAACTTAGATGGACAAGACAAAAGTCAATAATTACACGAAAAACATAAACAGAAAAGGTGAATTATTGATAACACTATATTGTTTTTCCAGACAACTTTCCGTGAGGGGAAATGAATCTACCACTAACTAGCAAATAGTTTATGAAATAGTCTCTGTAACTTCGACGATTTACAAACATCATTAATTTCATTCTTTTGTCTAATTAACAAAAAATGCCAGCAGAAGCCGTTAATCAAAACATTTCGCATTTCAAGTCGGAAATTACTTTATGTCTTAATATTTACACTTCTAGGACAAAACAATAATTATAAAAATTGCCCAACTCAATCAAAACTAACTACTGTTGAGTTGCGACACTGTTAATTTATCTGTATCCTGTATTGGGCAGCCAACGGCCTATGATTAGGCCTCAAACCTGTTAATCCGGTCTAGGTTTTATACGCAACACCTAAAGGATGGTACTCACGTGCAATGTAGGAATGCTGTTAGCACTTTTACAGCATTGATTGATTAGTTTTGGCCTACCGCATTTTAATGATGACGCTGGTCCATCAATGTTTTATTTTGATCATGCAATTTTTATTCAAATGTGTAGGGCGTTTGTATAAAACCAGCTTTTATTGATTGAGTTAAATAAAACACAAGCGGTAAAAGTGATGAGATTTGATTATCAAAGTCAAATCCAGATAGCCAATAAATGACTCAATTCTGGTTATAATGAATTCTAGTGTTCAAATTAAATGAGTGTTGCATTAACGCATATTAGCCTGAATTTTATAAATATCTGATGATTACGTGTTTCTGTTACTAGAAGAAGATACTAGAACGACAAAAAGATAAGCATCGTGTCTAAACTTGATCTGTTAGTGTCATGTAGGCTGACACACGTGTTCTTTTTATCTTTAGTTTTTAAATTAGTTAAGTATTTAAGTAAGTTATTACTAAACAAATTAATATTTAACATAGGCGTGATAACAACAATAATATCAGATAGGCTATAAGCATTTGGAAGTAGGTTTAAAAGTGTCTTTTTCATTTAATCGAGGATAATATTTAATCTGATATTTGAGACAGACTAATGAAATATGGACGTCTGTTATGATCAATTTTCATTTTATACCTAATGCTATTATGTGTACTGTATGTATTATTATTATGTACTGTGAGTAAAGATGACCATAAGTCATTAATTTAAATGTAGGGCAATATGAACCAAAAAATTGTTAAATTTTGTATAAAACTACGAAGTAACACTTGTATTGAACAGTATAAGGCACATTCTCACGAACATAATCAGATTTGAGAACCATAATAGAATGACTGCGAACTTTAATCATGTCGTAATACACACGACAAATCATATAATGGTGCTGCGTTGAAATTGGATGCATTATGAATAGATAATAATGAATGACATAGACTATGATATTTGCAGCTAACGCATTCATTTAAATATCATTTCAGATAGTTTAATTATAATATCAGCAGGATAATAATTTTTGCATGTAATTTAGAGAACATCTTCAAAATGCAATCAGAGTTAAGAGTAGGTTTAATGCAAATAGGTATATAAAAAAGTTAATAGCGTGATTTAGGAATGCATCTATTGCGCATCTATTATTCTATACCGGAAGGTGACTTAGAAGATTTTGTGAGCAATATAGGGTTTGAACGACTAGATACAAAGCTTCAGCCGCAGCCGCACGTCGCAGCCGCAAGCCGCGTGCGCGTTAGGTAAGTTAGTAGTCGCGACCCCGTTCTTATTGCGTAAACGTATCCCACAAGCAACCCGATAGCCTCGTCTATGATTAGCAGTGATTGTCAAACAACTGTATTTCTAGGGAAATTGGCCTTACATCTAACTTTTCTAAGCATAACAGCTCGATACTGTAGTGAGTTCAATAGTTAATTAGTAAGTTACGAGTAAGTATATCTCGTGAACTGTATCGTTTAACAAAACATCAGTTACGAAAGCTCGATCAGTATCCCACGAGTAGTGCAATGCTGGCCTCGAACAATGATTAGGTACTAATATTTAGCGTCAGGTAAGGTTTTTATGGAAGCATTCGAAATAGAACTGAACCTTCTATATTTGAATTACTTTTTGCTCAGTTCTCACCTAAAAAAACTTTTACTTTTTATTGTGAATTATTTTGCATTTTATTTTGTACTTTGTTTCTGTGGATGCCTTCCGATATCTATGATTTTTAATACTTCACCAAATAGGTATATCATTGTTTAAAATAATAAATAAGTAAATAAAACTACAAATCTACTTATTTGTGTAGGTACCCTACAAATGACTACATTTAATCATTAGTATTCATAACACGAAAAGAGCAATATGTTTATTAAAATTAATTATAGGTAATGAAAACGTCCGTAAAAACAAAACGACATGAATCCGGTTCATATGCACAACAATAAATTCATAATCGTAAAAACTGTAGCATTCGGTTTAATGAATTGAAACGTACTACATAACATAAACAAACTTGAATTCACTACAAAAGTGCAACGAATAAATTAGGTATAAATTATGTTTCTTCTATTAATCTTTTCTTAAAGCTTTATACTTGAATGAAATTACATCATAAAGTATTAGTGAAATTAGTGTAGACAGAGGATATATGTAATTACTTGAATCACGATCGCGAATTTATTGCCAAATGAGTCATATGTTACACACATAACGTAACACGGATTACGTATTCACTCACGGTAACTATACACTTAAAGTAACCTAAAATGTAGTAAAATTTTTGAAAAAATAACAAATTTTGTAAATTACTACAGCTGGGCTTACACAATTCACTTTTCACAGGGGATTATTACGTCCCCTTGTTGCACCACCTAGTGGAACATTTCTGCAATTGCATGCCGTATTTATCGTGTAACGAAGGAGTCGATATGGATTATACGGTTATTATCTAACCACGTATTGACATGGTTACGTGATGCTTCAACTTATTACGACAATTAAATGAGTCTACGTTTGACGTATTGATGACTTTTCAATTATTTTCTCATTTAATTCGTGAGGAACTAAAAATTTGCCAAGATATAAAAAAGTCGAAATTAAACTAGTAACAAAATTATCGTTCAATCACTTCCTACAAAAACTTATTTTTATACGGAAATATTTATAGTCCCGAATAATATAGTCGTTAAAGTAACTTAATAACACTTACTTAATATTAAATGATCCATTCAAGCCGCATGATGCAAGAATAGCTGTAACAGTGACGCGTAATATCACATCAACAATTTAGCCCATCACATCAATTATTCGATTATTCATTATTGATTCAAATCGATTCCGGTTTTATTTGCAATTTTAACAAGAACATGTTCTGAGTGATGGATAGCAGTAGTTACTTCACTACTGTTACTCACCATTAATTTCACAATAAAATGAAATGAAAAGTAGTCAATAATTTGTGCGGAATATAAACGAGTTCATCAATTACACGAACTAATATATTTATAGAATAAGGCCGAGATATTATGAAAAATGATCAAAATTATGATTTTTTTTATGCAAACTCATAATGAATTGTTCTTCCACAGGCCTGTCTAGTTTTCCTGCTGATAGCAGCAGCAACTGCCAGCGAGAAGAAGTCGACAGAGCAAAAAGCCGAGCCTCTAGACAAAAAGTTAGACAAGCGCGGTCTCCTGAACCTCGGCTATGGGTACGGAATCCATGGACTTGACGTCGGCTACATTGGCAGTGGACACGGATTAGGCGGAGCATACAACTTCGTCGACGACGGCCACAGCGCCTTAAGCGGCTACAGCGGCTACGGCATCAACCTTGGAGGACACACCGATGTCACCAGAACCATCACTCTCGTCAAGGGAGTCCCCTACGCCGTGGCGGTCGAGAAGCCCGTCCCCTACCCCGTCGAGAAGCCCGTGCCATACCCCGTCAAGGTCCCAGTACCCCAGCCCTATGAGGTCGTCAAACACGTGCCAGTTCACGTGAAGGAGTACGTCAAAGTCCCAGTCCATGTACCTGCCCCCTACCCGGTTGAAAAGAAGGTGCCCTACCCCGTACACGTCCCAGTCGACAGGCCCTACCCCGTCAAAGTGTTGGTGCCCCAGCCCTACCCCGTCGAGAAGCACGTCCCTTACCCCGTGAAGGTTCCCGTGCCTCAGCCCTACCCCGTGGAGAAACACGTGCCATACCCCGTCGAAGTTAAGGTACCCGTACCTCAGCCCTACCCCGTCGTGAAGCACGTCGGATACCCAGTCAAGGTGCCCGTCGACAGGCCCTACCCCGTGCACGTAGAGAGGCCCGTGCCCGTGCCCGTGGAGAAACCCTACCCCGTCCCCGTGAAGGTCCCAGTCGTCGTCGACCACCACGACAGCTATAGCCACAGCTACGGAGGCTCCCACTACGAACATTAGGGTAGTTTAGTATAATTAGTTAAGGTTTCATTTCAACATCACAGCGTTATTTATATCTCGCCGTTTCCGTGGCCGGGACACCAGCAAAATTGAATATTCATTACTTTCAAACTCATTCTGTATATTTATGCTGTCATTTTGTTTAAGATGTCATGTCATTTAAGTGTACAGACATTATCTTCATAGTGATGTAAAGTTACCATTTTTAGGTTAAGTCGACTGTAAAATAATGAGAAAATAAAAAGATAATGCGAAAAATTCAATTTTTATTTCCTAGGAAATTGTTTTTAAGGTCAAGAAGTAAATGAATGGGCGGTGGAATGATCACAATCTTTGACCTTCACGCCGGGTCGTGCGGTGGCCGAGTTCGTAATAAATATTATGTTCAACACGAACACAATCCAGCAATCACATAACAAAGTCGTTAAGAAAACTGTGGACCTTGAATTAATGTCTATGTGACTTTTCTGTATCGAAGAATTGAATAAAATAAAAACAATTTGAAGTTGGTTGCAAATGTATGTATGTTAATGGTGCGCATCTAAAAAAAACTATTACAACTAAGTAGGTATACGAATTGTATTGTACTTAATTTTGTCTTCCTACAATAATAATTAAATTACATTTTAAAAAGACTTTCATCAGATTTATTACAATAAATTACAAAAAACTTAATTTTTTACAAAAATTTAAAACTGTTACTTACATAATTATATACGTATGTATTTGAAATCTTATGATAGAAGTCACTGACAACGTAATTTTAACGTTCATTAATCATACTGACATGCCCTTTTGAAACGATATTAGGCAAAGTAATGAAAGGTGTCGATAAATAATAGTTGATTAGGATTAACTGAAGGAAAAACAACGCGTCTAGCGTTATATTCCCATGAGAAGCGAAGTAATTTGTCAATATTGCGCTCATATTTAGTGTCACAAGAATTCTAAGACTATTTTGCTCATATGATTGGCAATAACTTTACAGTAAAGGGAGAATTTATTACGAAGTGGTATGTTGTTACATTTTTCAAGCCATATTATTACAATGAAATCGATGTTTAAGAAAAATGGTTATACAAAAACGACATGGGTACATAAAATACATAGAATACTTAGTAATGGTAATCATATTATATACCTACTTATAAATAAGTTATGAGTGTTTATTTCAAAATTGTCCTAATGATGAAATATATTATAATTTGTTAGGAAACACATTCGCGATAATTTTATTTAGTACTTTAATGATATTGTACAATAAAATTAAGTATGCAATTTGGAAACATTAAATTAACGTTTAATTATTTTTTTAGTTCTTAGTTTTATACTTATCTATCTACATGAACGCAATTAGTTATTGCGTTTCTTTTGTATATAAACGTACTCTTACCTGACGCGTTCTGTTAACATTGTAAAATGCATTACGTAAGTACTTCATTTACCTTAGCTCATTCTTCAGATTTATCGGGAATAATGGATAGTTTATAAAATTATCAGTACAATTAATTTTTAACAGCATTATTAACCACTTAAGAAGATACTTTATATATTTTATGTTAATGACATTTATTGAATCAATTTAAATAACATTATAAATACACGTATTGACCTCACTCCACAGTTACAGTAGGTAAACAATTTCGCGCGATGAACTTTAGGCGCTTCGCCCATGGAGTAACTATTGCAGCTGGCAACTAACTGGCAACTAGCTGTTTACATACATTTCAATTGGACTGCGCACACACAGCAACTTGAGTTCGGAGTTCCGGCAACCATCAACAGTTTTCAGTTGCTATAATCGTTGACTAGG
>DWJQ01002012.1:0-10173 GCA_018248915.1 Hesperia meskei straton | reverse complement strand
GGAGTGGGTTTATCGCATTCTTCTTAGCTGGCAACGCGTCTTTGACAGACCTTAACAGTAACTTAGTGATCTAATAGGATATTACTGCGATATGGCGATGATTGTTGCTTACTACTAATTAAAGTTTATTAATTTCCCATAAGACAATTTATTACATAATAGTAAATCCGCCCTCGCTTCGCTTCGGGAAACCCGTCCCTTCAAAAATCTCTATAAATTTTAACAAATTCTGCTATTCCGATGTCTCAGCTACCTATAGGTATTACTGCAAAGTTTCATGAAAATCCGTTCAGTAGTTTTTACTTGAAAGAGCAACAAACACACACACACACACACTCACTCACATACATCTTTACAAACTTTCGCATTTATAATATTAGTAGGAATAGGAATAGTAGGAATATTACTAGGATATGCACACCATACCATATACATTCTGTAAGTTTGTCTGCAGATTGGTACCTGATGTCAAGAAAATTAAACAATGAGGGTATTGCCATCCCATCTGTGCCCTTCTCTGCCCATTTGCGTGCCGAGGAATTCTCCAAATTCCCTCCGCATAGCGCACGGGGTGAGTGACAGGCGACGTGGACCGCGTCATTAGATCCTGAGCGGGGCTCGTGCGTGATCTGTCGGCCGCAGCCGCGGGCGCGGCGCGGCGCGTGCAGGCAACATGCTCCAAAGTACCCATTTCATATATTAAATTTAATTTGAACAAGACTAAAAGAAATCTTTAATGCGATACGGCTGGAAATAGCTCGTATTTGCTGTTGCTGCGCTCGAGGAGTTCGAATTGGGAAAATTCCGATATATGGATATTATGATCAGAACTACCTACCCACTTAATACATACGTAGATGTTTAACATTCTTTAAGGTTCGGGGGAAAGTCCGTACACGTAATATTTTGAGGTGGACATTACCTACCTACTCTTCACATTTTATTGTAAAAAATGTGGCATCAATTTAATAATCATAATCAATAGGGTGTAAGTTATAGTTTACAAAAAGTTGTAACAGTGTCCCACTTACAGCAGCTTCAGCGGCCGTGCGACTGATGCGGCAAGTGCGGCTGATGCGGCAAGTGCGGCTGTTGCTCATGAAGTGACACTGCGACTGCGGCTGGTGCGGGCCGGTGCGGCGCCGGCGATGCGGCCGGTGCGGCCGACGCGTCGTGAGGTGCAGCCTCCACACTCACCTGCCCTGACGTCACGCAGCTGCCACTTTCGCGTACGACGCTATCCAGTTACGACCGAAACAATGCGGTTATTAAATATTGTCAGGTTTGGTATTCACTCCTAATATTCTATGGTTTCAAACGGGCGTGGACCGCGGGTTGTGGTTACGGTCAATTTTAAATTAATTACTTACGGCGACTGATGAACGCTGGCCTCGGGGTATCCTGAAACAAGCTGCAACAAAGTTGCTAAAGCAAAACCGAAAGCTTAAAGTAATTAAAAAATAAGAAACAGTTTGAAATACATTGGAAGTTACACTCGGAAAGGTATCCCGCCAGTCTTGTTTGCACGAAATTTGAATGCGATGCGAGGATTTCAGATTGGATCTCGGTCGAGGCAGACTTTTATGTGATAGCTGTATGTTACCATGAATATTAGCTATGTCTTATTTGACGTTGTATACATATAACACTCAAGCCACCTGCAACATAGGATATCCTTCTAAGAAGGCATGAATGTGCGTATATCTGTATCCTATATATGTGTGTTTTTAAGTATACGCAAGGTTGAAAATTAAGAATGCAGGGTAAAGAACCATACCAGTTTCTTGAACCCCAACCTACCTCCCCAGTATGTGGTTCTGCTGCAATCTCCAATCTCCATTTCTGCCTCATGTGGAAATGTGAGTGAAAATTTGATACCTACTAGTCAGACAGTCAGCAAAGGGGTCTCGTCTTGGGCTATTGCTCATCAATGCTATAATGCTTTCGACGTCATTGGTGTAAAGGCTCTCTTGCTAAACTGCAGTACGTAACACAGTAAGTACAGGAAACGTCAGCGGTTCTCGGACTGCATACATTTCATGTTGCGTGGTGTGTAAAGGAACAGAATTTCGTAAGATGCTTTACGAAAGAGGCACGCGGCGTCAACAGTATTACGGGCGCAGAAGCACACGCTATCGTGCTTACGTCGCGGGCTGCCAGCACCAACTAAGCAATGGCACCATTCATCAATTATCATCATCATCGTCTCAACCCACCATAGCCCACTATTAAGCACGGCTTAGAACTCACGGAACTCTGAAAAGTCAGAAGTACGCGCCCTCGGGTTCGAAGCCGGACTCTCCGAGTGGGAGGCGAAATTCTTACCCAAAAGGCTATCACGGCTATCATCCTCAAACTCAAATACTTTGTTTCATCTAGGTATTTATCAATTACACTTATGAACTTGATGTCGCCTGCATCTACCACTGATTCGCTAAGCTGTCTTTAAATGTTACATTGTTAAATTGTACTATATTTTTAGAGGAGAATAAACGGCGAAAAAGACTTCATGGCACAGCTTACAAAAATAATATTCATCATCATCATCACCGAAACCCATAATTGTCTGATTGTTGGGTAGGTGTCACTTCTCTGAATCAGAAGTTTAAGGCCATAGTCCACCACGCTGGCCAAATGCAGATTGACGAACTTCACACATCTTTGAGTTTTGCGAACTCTATGGTATGCAGGTTTCCTCGTGATTTTTCCTTCATCGGTATAGCGAGCGCATTGCTTAAAATGCGTATAACTCCGAAAAGTCAAAGTGCGTGTCTGAAATTTGAACCCGGACCCCCAGTAGGAGACCGTTTCTTAATTATTAGGCTATCACCAATTACTTATTACAGCTTGAGCAGCTGAATCACTTTCGGATGTCTATTTCCAGGCATTCTTCTCATTACTATAATAAGTTTTATACCCTCTTTGTATAAGCGGTGTTTTAACGTGTTTAATTAAATATTTGTATAGACAAATCAATTATTGACTCCGACATATTTATTAATTCCGATTGAAAACCATAACTATAGCTTAGGATTAAAATTTTTAATTGAAAATTTGTATAGTCGCAGTCAGAATAGCCAAGTTTTAACCGTTATAAAACCAGTACAGTTAATCTGGATAAGCGACGCCAGCGAGAAAAATTGCAATTGGTTGAAAAGCAATTTAAGTCGTAAACGGTCCCGGATTCGATTCCTGAACCAGGCATACGTTTATGTGACTGATCAGTGTTTTTTCCAGCCATATGTGTTGTCCAATGTCCAATACAGGGTGTCCGATAGCGGGGGTAGGAGCGTGTAAGGCCTGCTATGCAGAAGCATATGAAATTTGATAGATCTAATATAGATTTAACAAGCGCGTCTTTAACTCTCGGTCGTCAGTCTCGAAACTTAGCAATGCGTACACTATTTTGGATAAATAATACAAAATTTTTTTAATAACAGAGTTAATATCTAGCTAGCGGGTGAAGAATTATAAGCGGTTACATTCCAACGCCGTTGGCTGGTCAGATCTATAAGTATAATTTTTTTTGTACAATCTGCGGACAGAAAACAAGTGTCAATAAAGTGTTTACATAGATAATAGCAATGATAGAAATCCGTGCATAATCTCGTGTCCCAGTGTCATTGTTTGCAGGTGTAATTAATGTAGTTGTGTTGTGTAAACAGATGTGTCGGCGGCCTCGTCGTCGGCGCCGCACCAGCTCACCAGCTCGCGGCCACGCGGCTTCTATTAATTACATTTCAATGTTCTGTCCCCAACCACATTCATTTATATCACCTGTCAGCCAGATTGGCACGTTTCGGCACGTCGAGCCGCCGCATGAGTAAGGAAACTGTACAGAGTGCGACACCAATCGGGTGTCTGTTGTAGCTCTGTACATTAACAGAACTTAAACTATACGTAAACTATTTTTGTATAGTGTAGGTATGTGCCAGTGTAAAATATTAGAAATAAACATTTTAAAAGAATTTCCATTGTTATTATTATTAAAAAATTGTACATCTGGCCCAGTGTTATCAATTATTTAAAGATGTAGAGACAATCAATATTAGACTTAATTGTGATAAGAATAAGCCGATACCTCTCTTTTTTGGCTGACAATGCGGCAATATGGTTTTTGGCTTTACTGAGGCTCAATAACGGTGGTAACTGATAAACTTCCGATGGCTCTACCTCTTAACATAACTGAGAGCTTTGATTGTGCCCATGTATTAAGCCGAAGGATCATTCACGCTATTGCAAAATTAATTCTCTTTAATATCGCTTATTTTCTAAGTGTAAGTTTCCTAGGTGTTGCCGGCGGCAAGGCCCCCTCCCCGCGCGTGGGTGTGCGCGGGCGTCGCGGCGCATTCCAATATTTTGCCACCAATGCCGCCGCCTGCGCTGCACTTCGGAGGAAACACACGAGGTGCTGGGATTGGCCACTCGGTTCCGCTTCATTATCGTTTAATACTCGCCGAACCGTAAAACTAGTCCACCCGTTCGACCTTAATTTTTTTATTTAAGTATATTTCACTACAAATTAAACACGGGTGCGAAAGTAGAGATAAATTTACACCTGAAAGAGTATAATGAACATTTTATAAACAAAAAAAAAGAACCACATAGGTACCTACTTATTTTTCTATCTCGCCTATCTCCAGTTGATTTGGTAAATAGTTGAGGAAGAAACATAGGTACAGAGTTTTTTGTCGACCCACATATAAACAAATCATAAAGAGGTTAATGAAAATATTTGTAAAGGCATTCGGCCGGCGACTGCAGAGCAAATAAAGCATTAGGCGAGGCCGTGGCCAACAATCTATAAGGTCGAACCCGAGTATATATAGTATTAATTTGACAGATACCGCTCGTCCGTGGTAACAGCAGGTGTTCCTAAATTGTCCGTGATAAATATACACCATCAATATTGGAGCGGGACGGCCACCCTTTCACGGTTTATAATATAAAACGTAATTGTGGTCACGATGTTTTTTCCGGCACTTATTAGACTGTCCGACGGCATGGTCGGCACCTGGCGGTGAAGGCTCCGGGGCCAGGCGGAAACAAATCGCACACCGAACGATTTTGGGGGAGATAACATCCCGCAACTTATCGTATAAATTAAATAATCTCAGGCCATCGCGTAACGTAAGAACGTTTTGCTACAAATAAATTAAGTTGCGGTGTCGACGATTTAAATGCCGCATCGAATGGGGCTCCGGCAACGAATTAAACGAAACGTTGTTGTGAAAAATCTTAGTGAATAGCCTATAATCATTATTTACTAGACGGCCGCGCGCCATCTCGCGCTGTATCCGGAATTGAGCGGGTACCGTACGCGCGGTATAAAATGTAAAATATACGATTATTTCACGTGACGGAGCGAATTACTACAATTAGCCGATGAAGCGTTAATTTTCGAGAACTCGCCCGGATTGTTAATGGACGCTAGAAATGGCGATGCCGTAAACACATTACACGCTATCGAGATGCAGCTTCTGAATTCGCATAACTGTAACGGCCATAAAACTTAATACGAACTTACGGCGTACCCATCGCAGGAGCAAAAATCTCGATCGAAGCAAATTCATGCGGGATATCTAATTAGGAATCGGCGAAGGGCATTTATCGCAACTAGCCGTCGCGCGGTCGCGAGTCGCGACGTCCTTACAAATAAATGCACCAGTAATTTGTTCAAATTACTCGGCCCTCATACATCCAGCGGCCGCGCGGTCGAGTTCCTCCTACCTTTCGCAATCCGAACGGACTCGGACGAGGTGTTTAATGTTACAGTGAGTGGTCATATTTTAAGTACTATACACATAATAATTTATGTCAACGAGATTCTTAATCCGCGGCTATAAAGTGACAGTCTAAATAAATTTGTCGCAGCGGGTGAAAGGTCGTAAGCGACGCCGAGAGCCGCGGGCCTTGCGTCGTTCCGGCGCGCGCCGCGAGACCCATAGATCCCACGCAGGCGAGCCCGCGCCAAACTGGTAAATCGGCTCTTGCGCAACTCGGAGACTACAGTTGGTTTCCAATTTTATGTTGACCGGTTTGGAAGTTGTCTTAGCCTTCTAATTTCGGCTCGTTTAGATTGGAAAATACGCCGTCGTCCAAGATATCGGAGCGACACCGAGCCAGGTGAGATCAGAGTCGACGTTTTCACTCGCGATGCCAATAGCATTCTCACAGACATATCTCACAGAACGTCGACTTATTAATTAACAAGAGTAAAAGATGCGTTCAAGAAGCTCATAGCTCTCTCTCGTGGACGCTCGCTGATTAGACATCGATGATTCGGTTCTCGTCCACGTGAACATCTTAATCAAAGTGCAATTGCTAATTGACAAACTTAGTCGATGAAATATAAACTTGCGGTTAACAAGTCATATTTTTTACGCACAACCACAAATCACAAGATAACATTTTAATAATAAAGTAACGTTGGCTGACATAAATATGGGCGAGCAGCAAAATTCATAGCCGCGGTCGTAGATATTGTTCGTAAACGATCCAACAGAGATATTCAAGTTGTAGAGTATTGCGTACAACCGATATAAAGTACACACCGCGTAAATAAAATATGTCAGAGAATTCAATTTAACAGTTGGTATCGACGACACATTACGTTTTGAGCCAGGAACGTGTAAAGCAGAACGGGTTTGAAACATACTGGTCGTATCTGTTGACGACTAAATATCTTATCTATCTGCGTTTTTCCCAGGCCCCATGTACTCGGACATACTTCGGATCATTTTATCTCAGAAAACTTCTTAAATTCTACAACTACAGAACTCTACGTAATGTAGAAAAAATGTTTGTTAAATACAGTCCTGATAAAACTTAGAAGTAAGTATTCGAAATCAGACGATGAATATAATATTTAACGGTGTTTCATTCAATTTGAAACTGAAGAACTTAGGCAACAGATTTCGTTTACAATTTGAGGTACTTTCTTTCTTTTTAACTGACGTGGTCATACTACTTTACGCAGGTAGTCGACAAAGAGACGGACGAGCTATCTGATGGTAAGCGGTCACCGGCATGGATAGGAGCAACACTGAAGGATCACCTATACTATCAAGCAACTGTATCAGTGGACCATTTTAATAGCTTTGACTACAGTAACTTACTTTCAAAGAACTAATCGTGTCGTTTCCGTGTTTTCCTCTAGATGAGCAGGATGCCGTGAAGGTGTCCAGCTCTGGTGATGGCGGCGGCAGATTGACAGGAGCGGGGGCTGCGGTCGGGCTGTAGGGCTGCGGTCGGGCTGCAGGGCTGCAGGGCTGCGGTGTCGGGGCGCGTGGGCGCTGTACAAATACAGTCCGCGGGAGTCCGCGCACAAATCAACGCGCTCCGACGTGCGGCGCCCCCCGCCGGCGCGCGGCGCCAGGGTTGCGGCCACGTCCTCTCTTCATATTTACTCTGGACAGAACCTACCTATCAATTGTCTTTGTGTGTAACCATCGATGCAGAGATACCATGTGTTTCCAAAGTGAATAATGATACGTTGATTTGTTTTAACTCTATTTCAATTTCAGGGGTAGTTTTCTGTGAGCTTGCAGTAATAAAGTTAGTGTCCAACTAATTTAATTACTTACTTAGAAATTACTTAATAAGAGAAAATAAAATACAGCACATAATATAAAATACTTTTAGATGAAAATCAATTTATAAATTGTGTCTTGTCCTCTCGGATATGCCAGTTTCAAACGAGTGATACTTTACGTACACATGCTTAAATGTTCATTCGTACTGTCTCATAAAGTGGATGACGACGATCGAAGTAAAAGTTTCTTCTCGTAATCCGATTAAGTCCTTTCTAATCAATAGCACGGTTCAAATGTTACGATATACAAAACAATATCTACAGTAAGAATGTGACATCTTAGATCGTAAAAGCAAGCTATTTAAAGCTTACATAAATTTAGAGCGGTATGAATGGAGCGCTGGCAGCCCTAGGACTTCGCCCCCCGCGGTGGCGACAGCGCCAACATCTCTCACCTTCGGGGCTCCGTAATGAACAATATAAATGTGCCATTTGCTCCGACCGTTGAGCACTGACACGACACACCTCTGCTCTATACTTTTTGTTATAACTAACCAAAACTAGCGAGCACTAGCCTGCCCCACGTTTTATATCACCTACTAAATCATGTCTAAGGTGTTCTTCAGAAGATCTAGCTTTGTTAACTCATAAAATAATGATTACATTAACGATTGATCATGAACTGTTCCCTAGCTGGACCAAAATGAAATTAAGTATTTTCTTAATTTTTATACACGCTCCAAAGTTAGTAAAGTTCATTTTCGAAATTAGAATTCGTTCATGTAATTTGTCACTTTGTTACATAATTTACACAGTAGATAACAATAGGTAGTCTTTTTCAGAAAAAGCTATTGGGGGTTTATTACTGAGCCAGTAGATATTCTCCACAGTCTTTAATTTTAATCGAAACTTGTTCGTGATGTAATGTAAGGTTACGTTTTAGGCACTTTAATCGAGATTTCGCTTAAGACTGCGCAGTTGCCATCAAATAGCGTATGCAAGTACCGTCTGCTATTCATTATTTGGATTATAGGCTTATAGTCAAGTGGTGTTTATTGAAGTACCAGCCCTAGGGCTCTGCCCCCCGCGGCGAATACAGCGCCAGTATCTCTCACCTCGGGCCCGTAATGAACAATATAAATGTGCCACTTGGCCGATGACGGCGGCTTCCCTGTCCAGCCGCACCTGACTGCGCAAGCTGTATTTTATAATGTTACTTGCAATTAATAGCAAATTTAATTTTATATTGAGAAGATTCAGCGATCAACACTTCCAATCTGTTTATAGCTGTCTTAGTAATGTGGCGAGTGAGAGATGACTCATGTCATTTAGTGAAATAACTAACGCTAACTATAATTATAACTATAGATACCCGCATATTTATGCGTGATTCAAAGTGATATTAATGTTATATGAGTAACCGTTACCGTTGAAGTGTTCATAAACTTCAAAAGTTAATCTAGGTGTACCTAATACTTGGTTTGTTTCCTCTTATTTTGAACCATTAAAAATGTTATGAATTTATATAGTACCTATCATAAAAGTCTAAATATTTATGAACGATAATTCTGAATTCGTTTTGTCATTACAGTTTATGATAATTCGGTGTTGCTACGATTTCTTGGGATCTTCGATGTTTGACGCTTAATTTGTTTACCAGTACATAAAATAAGAATAAATTGGGCGAAGGTGCCCGGGGTAAGCAACCTTTACAGATCTAACCTGTAGATTAACTTCCGCTATTAACACCAGCGATAAAAAAGGCAGTAAAGCGGAGCGGCCACATAATCGGCCGTTCCTATAAATAAACGACAAAATCGTTAACATCCTTTAGAATAATTCCTTAAACGCCTGCCAAATTTCATTGCCTATTAACTCTCACGAAAATTGTCCTTTAAGAACTTTTTCTTATGCCTGTGACAGGACTATTATATTATTAGGATCGTTTTTAGTAATGATAGGGCCGGGGTACGCGACCTCGATCGCCGGGAGGGGCTAATCGAGCGCCCACAAAAACTTCGGCCACTTTATTATAGTTGTACGGCCGCATTATTAAAAATCCTGCGGCCACGGCTCGCCCCAGACAGTCGATTTAGCATTCCTTTACGCCGAGCGACCCGCGGAGTCCCGCAGAAACGAACGCAACCCGTTACTATTGTATATGGTCCTCTATTAAAACGAAAGGGAAAACAAAACGCCAAGAAAGTTCGTCTACATGGTGAATAACAGAAACACAAATCGGGAGATAAACAGACAATAGTGGAGGCAAAAAATGAACCCGACGCCGGGATCGAGGAATTTGGAAACGAAATTCGCGGATCGCATTTTGCGGATACTCTCGCGTGTTACTGCATTATTATTTAAGTTGGGGCTTTAAAAAATGCTTGCGATGGGCCGGTGGTAGTTTTTTTGGAGGCGCGTGCGCAGCGCATAATTGGCGAGTTGGACGCGCAGGAGCGCACGCTTTTTGTCTTCTAAAGCGATCGCTCGCAGTTTGACAATATAACGGCCTTCAGCATTTGCAGCGCAATAGCACCTCTACGGCTATCAACTAATATCTCCTGTCATGATTTTCTAATTTAATTTATTAATTATTGATAAAAAGTATGGCAATAAATGTAAGCAGCGACAGATAATTA
>DWJQ01002011.1:0-10177 GCA_018248915.1 Hesperia meskei straton | reverse complement strand
ACCGGGTCAGATAAGTTTGTGGCACTGACAGCCAGACCTCACTCTACACTAGCGCCTCTAGCGACGAATTCACACGCTTTTACCCTCATT
Source organism: Hesperia meskei straton (assembly GCA_018248915.1). NCBI lineage: Eukaryota > Metazoa > Arthropoda > Insecta > Lepidoptera > Hesperiidae > Hesperia > Hesperia meskei. The sequence goes on along the minus strand of DWJQ01002011.1, from coordinate 10,087 downwards.
CCACTGGATGATACTTTGTTCAGAAGTGGTTCAGTGAGCCTGGTTACCGCGGGTCACAGTTAGATGGCTAATTGAAAAGTTTTGGGTGCCCACAGATCCATGAACGGTTGAACAACAACAAAGGTTGAAACGACTGTATGTAAGCTTGTGTGTCCGTAACATTGCTCGTTTAAGACCAAAAGTAGGTACGTCTGTCTTGGTAATTCAGGGCTGTGAGTGATGCGTATCTGTTGATGATCATTGTGATTTTATTGTCTTGGACGATGTAGTTTTTATTTGGTACAGGTAATGAACGGACGAACGCATACCATGATAAAGAAAATGCTGGGTTTGGGTGAAACTGAAAAGTAACACGCGAAATGAGGAAGTCAAATTCTACCAATTATCGTAATTATCATTCATCTCTTTTAAACAATCAGTGGCACAACACTGTTCAAGCAGTGTGTGTGCGCAAGTGTAGGACGGACCTTCGCAAATGGTTATGCGAAGTATTCGACAAACTCCTCTTATTCCTGTGATAGCTGCAACAGGTGTTACAGTTGTGAAGGTTTTTGCAATTACAAAGCTTAGAACGCATGTGAGTGAACGCGGTTGCAATTTCATCCCAGTGGACTAAAGTGCATTTTGTCTTGCATCAACATTACGCGTCTTCTCATATCTATGCCAAAGAAGAAGAAGAAGAATCGTTTATTCTGTCGTCATTCTCAACTTCACTCAATAAAGAGTGTTTGTTTTATTTGAATCGGTCCATAAACCAGGAATTACCCCAGATCAAAAAATTAATAAAATCACCCCTCAGAATTTCCGAATGTGGCTACTGAGAGATTAGTTTCCTGAAGCGAAGCGAGACCGAGTTTACTAGTTTACAATGCTATATTTGTCAAGTTACCGACATTTTACAGAGAGTCAGACAGACTGACAGTTGAAATGGAAACTGAATAAAAACTAGAAATGAAGACATCGGGCGAGAAATAAGCGAGGAACAAGCTTTTTCCAGCTTTCTTCTTTTCTTCTAGTTTGTCAGTTTTATTGCTTAGAACACTAGGCGTACCTATCTTCACGCGCCTCTAAACTATTTCTAATGTAGCTATTCAGGTCAGAGGATCGAAAAATTATACTCGAATCTAATGTTATTGTCCGTGAATACTAATTAATGTATTTAACGCATGTCACTTTCATTCTGAGATGACTCGTTTGTATTTTATGACTTCTTTTGCTTTTCTCAAAAGACGTTAGACGGGCATTATATGTTATATGATATTTAATATCCTTCCTGTTCGAAATCTAGTCGTTCGTGTTCGAAATCCTCGTGTTCGAATCCTAGTCGTATGGTAATTTATTTATTTTGAATGACATACATATTACGAGTATCATGCTCGCTTCGCTTTAATAAACCGATGCACTAGTTAGAAAAGTTACTCATGGAGTGACTAATCAGATTTTCTAAATTGATACATTATTATGAGATAGGTACCTATCCAAAATTCAATATATGTGCAGTACTTGGGTGTAAATCGCATCCAAGTGGGTTTACACATTTCTTGGATAAGCAGGTGCCGGCGTATAAACAAACAAAAAATCTGAATTCTGAAAATTCTGATTTCTAAAAATAATTTGATATAATATCTAGTGCGTTTGTAAATATCCTTTCTAATTATTTTTGTTATTATTTTCCAATATGCAGATATCAATCAGCTATAGTTAAGCATTAGTAGTATAAATTACAAGACTATACATAGATGATGATATGATGCAAGTACAGATAATGGAACATTCTAGCAAGATCGTACAGTAGATTGGTAAGTAATATGTATAATCTGTAGATAATCGAGTGTTGAGAGACATGGGAAATTAATAAAAGCCAATAAAATCGTGCGCCCGCGCCGCACGGCGTGACCCGTAGAAAGTTATAATGGAGTGTTCTGTCGATGGGTTCATCTGCCAATGTTATTATTGATATCTATGATAGGATGTGCCGCATCTTACCAGAGGAGTTCAATGGACTAATGTTAGTCACTGTGAGTTATTGTTATCAAGTTACGTAAGTAGAAAATGTGAGCTAAGTTAATTATGTGGTCAGTGTTGTGACTACTAACTAGAATTTTAGTTTTGGCAAAGGGTGATCATCCGCCAGGTGAGATGTCGTGCTGGGGGCTGTCAAAGGGTATTTTTATGGAATTAAGATAGCAAACAAGCATGCAGCACCACCTTCCGCTGCAGCCCATGACAACTGTGACCGATCCAGAATTAGACCCAATGAGTCTTGTTCTAATTCGGTCACAGATTCGTTGCTACATCTAAGTACTGAGATGGTCGCCTCTAAAAGTCAAAGTCAAAGTCAAAGTCAAAGTGTTTATTTGCTAGAACATAGTATAAAAGTTATTACAATTGATTCCAACCGTATGCTCTGCCTAGGGAGGCGTGCAAATATTATTTTCCTTTAATGTAAACATTTGATAATAATATTAAATATACTAAGTCAGAAGATAACAATGTCAATATTTATACATAATATTAGATCCTGTCAAACTAATTAAATAATATTATAAAATCTTGATATGATAACTGATAATAAATTTTAAAACAATAGAAAATAACAATGTCAATATTCATACATAATATTAGATCCAGTCAAGCTTAATTAAATAATATTGTAAAATCTTCATAATTATGTTAACTGATAATAAATTAAGTATACATTTTAAAACATTGATTATTTGCCTAAGTATTCCCTAACGCTATAAAAACAGTGATCTAATAGCCACTTCGATAGCTTTGACTTAAACAAAGGAAGTGTCATTTTCTTAAAGTCTACTGGTAATTTATTATAAATGTCAATCACCGAATAATATGCATTTTTCTTAACAATCCATAATCGGCATGGCGGTACATAGAGATGGTGATTATTAAATTTCCTGGCTCTAGAATCAACAACGTCGTGGTATCGTTGGAAATATTCTGGATGTTGTTTAGCCATTAAACACGCTTCTAAAATGTACATACATGGTAGTGGCAGGATACCTAGTTTTTTAAATAATGGCCGACAACTATCTAATGGCCCTGCCCCACAGGTTGCTCTTATTGCTTTTTTCTGAACTTTAAATGCTTTTATGTTATCCACTGAATTCCCCCACAGTAGAAGACCATAGGATAAAAGTGATGCTACATATCCATGATACGCACTAAGTGCTGCCTCTTGTGATATTGTCATTCTTAATCGTCTAATCGCATAAGTAAAACGGTTTAATTTGTTACATAATGATAGTATATGGCTTTTCCAACTACAGTTTTCGTCAATAACTATACCTAAATACTTTATTTCATTAACTATCTCTACTTCTTCCTGACAGAATTTGATAGAGAGTGGAATTTTGATTGCCTTGCTGGTTTTAAATTGAATTATTTTTGTTTTATTTATGTTTATTTTAAGGCTATTGTCATCAAGCCAATTTATCACATTTATTAAAGTTTTTTGTACTTCAGTTTTTAACGACATGGGATTGTTGCTTTGTATGATTACCGTGGTATCATCTGCAAATAATATTGATTTATGTCTTGTCACATTTGGAAGTTCATTAATATATATAAGTAAGTAGTCGAGATGCGCCCTCTTAAGTAATGAAAGAGGCTTCAGCTCCAAATTCCTCAAGAGAGGCCTCGCTGGTTACCACCCAATTTAAAGGTCTGCCCACATACAATAACCTGATACGGTTATCTAGTTGTTGTTATGAGTTTGTCGGTACAAACTTAAATGAAAGGATTCGATTACGATCTTTATGTCTTGGTTGTTACGCTTGAATTTCGATTCAACGCTTGGTGTCGGGTCGGAGTTGGTCAGGAGTTGGTGACAAGTAGTGCGTCTTTAAAGGTATACAACGGCAACGGTAATAGCCAAGACATAAAAATCATGATTGAATGTTTTCTTTTGAGTTTGTCGGTTGTCGCCTTGCTGTAATGTGCGCAGACCTTAATATTATGTACACAACTGTGTACTGCCTGTGGACCCTGTGGTACCGTATCACAGGCTGTAAAGTAGGTATTTGTTCACCAGCTTAGCCATTATCTTAATCATAAATCGTTTTCTCGCCTCCTCATTCGACTACTATTTGCCTAAAAACCCTTGATCATAAATGTGGGCTTTTGAATCGTAATTAACAGTTTAATTAAATATGAAAAATGGAGCACGAGATTTAGGTCAGAAATAGGTCCTACAGCTACTTTATTTAAATAATAAAGCTATAAGGGATCTTAATTTGTATTTTATTATGGCTTATATAGGAATATTGGACACTCAGTTGAATTTTTCATTGCCAATTTGTTACAAAATCACGGGAAAACCGCGCAAAGACATCTGTTCCCACGGCATATGGGATACAATTTTATTAATTATGGAAATTCAGTTAAGTAGTGTAATTTAAAGAATTCTGAACCGAGACCTAAAGAATTAAATTGTGATAACCATGAAAGGCCTCATAAAAATATCCAACAATTTTAGTACTATTTGTAAACGTAACGATTATGTTTCTAGCAAGCGAGGGTGAGATATAGACGGTATAGTCAATAATAACGATGCCGCCGCCGCCGTCTGAGAGCGGGTCGTGCGTCGACCTTCGAACTCCGAATCATTCGTGCGCTAGGAGATTCAAGAATACTAGAAGACACGATTCGATCGTCGCGAACTATAGCTCAGTATCATGTCTTTAGAGCGCTGAACTAAATAACAAGCACAGAACAACTCTTACACACCGTCTCATCACATTGTGCCGGTCTCTAGGTCTCTACACTCTCAACATTGCTCGCGAAGTTGATCAAAGTTTGTCGAAAACAAATGAATTCGTGCTTTTGTTGACATTCGATCACTGCTAGCCTTTAAAGCGCTTTAAAAGTTATTATTTATTTATTTATTTATTTCATTCACGTACACAGAAACAGCTAAAAATGTAGTTGTCAACTAAAACTTAGTACATAGGCACTGCTTATTTCAAATTGAAATATCTTCCAGCAGACCTGTCGTAAGAAAGATTGTACGAGAGGCAAATTTAGTGTGCACATGTGAATACAAATAAACTGCAAATATATAAAAATAAATACACATATTAAGTAGTTATTTTAAGATAGTTAAGTAATCCAAAGGTGTGTGAAGTCCGCCAATCCGCACTTGGCCAGCGTGGTGGACTATGGCCTTAACCTTCTCATGCTGAGAGGAGACCCGTGCTCAATAGTGGGCCATGATGGGTTGAGATGATGATGATGAACCCATAGTTCCTGTCGAAGTTGATCAAGTAATGTACTGACAAACATCGTTCTTGGGCGAATTCAACGTGTTGATAGAGGTACTTCGGCAAGGACCTTAGACGAGTGTAGTGGACGCACATATCACAGCGCCTAGCCTGCGTCACTACCGTCAGTTAGACACACACACATACATCTACACAATCCATTGGTAACGGTCATTGGCAGAATGATTCCACATTGGAATACGTAAAAGATTCAATGGCGAACGTCGCCGTCAATTAAATAATATCATTAGATGTTTCCGCTGTGATGGCAGCACGTGTGGAATTTTAAACGGCACCCAGATTCAGTCCGACGATGGCTATGACGTTATTAACGCCTTAATAACAATGATAACGTTTTTTTTACAAAAAATATGAATTTTAGAATCATAAATGTTTTTTAATTCTAAAACAAAAGTATCTATCTACCTACTGTTGTGTAATTACGTACGTAATTATTAATATGTAAATAAAGCTTTCAGGAAAATATAAGTGCTTTAATTTCAACCATGTTATACCTATCATTTGTGACTCGTGACGCAATCCACATGTAATTTACGTCACAAGGATAGGTAATACATACAATGTAGCGCTATCTAATACAATGTGATTGGTGTAAAATTCATTCATTAAGCACCAATGTAAATACTTAGGTAGGTATCGTTTTTTTCCAATGCGTATTGGTGCTTCTAGTCTAACAACATGGCAAGTAAAAAAATTGCATTGTATGGTAATATAAGCGGTCATATTTAATTTAATCGGTTTTGGCGCCACATTAAGGACACCTCGTACAGTAAAAACTAAATACAAACAAAACGTTTAGATTAAGTAGGTACTAAAACGGACAGTAATAAAGAACATTTTTATTTATCAACATACCGGAATAACTCACGTGATGTCACCGCTTAATGGCACGCAAAGAATGAACACGGAAGAAGGAATGATAAGTTTAAAGTTTGAAATGTATGCAGCTTATACCTACTTATTTTTTTTTATATTCTCATAGCTTTTTTGTATTATTTTTTTTATGTCGCATGGTAATTGAAATGCGTTATAGAGGCACTGAGAATCTAGTTGCAGTATTTTCATGCTTAGTTGCACGAATTTTTAGCCCAACTAGGCCCTACAGTGCTTTCTTGAACATACTGCAACTTCATACTTTAAAGAAGATGCTAAATAAAATTAAAAGACAATGAATAATTTTTAGATATATCATTATTTATTTTGTTACATAAGTACTAACTTAATGTATTATCTCGATCCGTACAGAAAGTTGGTAGAAGTCTTCAAGTACCAAACAACAATGTTAGCAGACTTATTGTATTTGGAGAAATTAGCACCTAAAAACGTCATGTGCTGCAGTCGGACGTTACAAAACGTTGACAGTTGCAACTTGCAACTCGAACCATATATAGGCAATCTCGTGTATCGAAAATAACTAGTGTAATTGTATTTCACCGGCGTGATAACGTAAATAGAGCACAAACTGTGCCGCATACATTATTTCCAATGCGGCGCGCAGACTGCGTATACGCAACTGCATGGAGTTGGCGCGAAAAAATGTCATTAGCATTATACCTAGTTACATACTCGCTAGCAGTGTTTCGAAACCGATTCTACGAGCGCATTTCTGTTGAGGTTGACTCTATCAAGTCGTTCACCTGTGTATTGACGCTATGTTAATTACTTAAGTCAATGCTGGACGTTTGTATACTTAATTAGTTTAATTACAAAAATATGTATATAGATCAATTTTTTCTAAGACTAATGCTGGACATTTATATTAGATTTTTATATCCAGTTTGTAGCGGCGCAATACCTAAAAAGTAATATGAGCGCGCGCCGCACATAATGCTGACCACGCAACCACGATCGACGAGTGCAGTGAAACAATAGACTACGTCATACGCGTCACACTGAACTGGCCAATCAGAAGACGTATCCTCAACCGCGCTATCAAGATTTCAAGATATACAAACTATATATACAAATGGTCGGAGTTAACATTCGGACCGCTTTTCCTCCATAAGTGTGATAAATGATTGTTGAATATAGGGACATTTCCTTGATGATAACCCTCCAAAAATCCCCGCTGGGGTACCGTAGTGAGGTATGCTCTAGGCTAGGCCTTCTCCATTATGCAACAATTTACATGTTCAGTAGCGGGTCAATTAATTGAAGAAAAATATCGACATTAAACTAAAGATTGTGATAAACACAAAACATGATAATTATATTGCTATATTTATTGACTACTTGTCCGTAGTGTAGGCTGACTAAATTCGTAATGTAAACAATCCCTTAATATAACATAATAAAATTTTATATAGCGTGAAGCACAACAATAATTAAAGGTGACTGGTTTCCTTGACTTGTCTATTAGTAATACCGGAGCGACAGATATGCTGGTATACACGAGTATAACCGGAGCTGAGCTCCGATTACCTTTGAAAATAAGCAGATGTAGCTATAGCATTAGCTATAAGGTAAGCAAAGCTTTGGTACCGCTCCTCTTTGAATTTTCCATATCGTGCTCGTTATGGAGTCTGTCTCTTGTTTAAAAAACTTTTTTTTTACATAAAAAAACCTAATGAAACGTTGTCTATATAATAGATAAAGCTACATATTAAGCCAAAAAATATCTCTGAATATCTCCTGAAACTCCGACAGAAAATAAAGAGGATTAAGTTTCGAGAAAAGTGTTTTTTACTTTCGCATGCAATCTTGACGTAAAGCCGAGATGTTGTAGCAACGCTACTGTCTTCAAATTGGTTATTATTGAATGTTTAAGGATATGAAAATGAAAAATGATTTTATTGATTCACAGGTTTCTTTACACACAAGTTGCAAGGGCCCCTGTACTAGGTGGAGACCTGTGTTACTGGGTACCCCGCTCATCCTCCGATACATGTTACAAATAATATTTATTAAAATTATAGCGCTATTTCCCCAAATATTAACGAAGAGGAAATCGCTCGCTATTACAAGCGTTTTCGATGAACTGTCCATTTCTAGTAGCGTGGCGGGCCCGTAACGGATACAAATCAAGCGATACGGTATCAAATAACATCAAGCTTAGTCTTAACTAGAAAGTGGCCTACTGTCTCTTAACTGGAACCGAGGCTGTCAGCGGCTGATACCGAACTACTTATACACAAGTATCCGATAACTGGTACACTTTTATTTACTGTCGTATAATAGTCACGTTTGCTGATAGTTTCCTATGCATATCAATTTAATTATTATCAAGGATGTCATTGAATTGCTGATCGATTTCTACAAGTATAGCTTAGTTGCATCTGAATCATTACATAGGTACCATTCCATTCTAGTAAGACTCCGGTTTCCAATAACATTTGTATGTCTACCGGAAAGGTTTAGACGAGCTCAATATAAAATCGCTTGAAACCAATACTTGTCAAGAGTTTTTTGCTTTGTTTTTAACAACTACATTAATTTCGTTCAAACCCCGCTTTTCTCAAGTTTCTTGCAAATGAACACCTCTGAATGTTCCACCTACGATTGGTCCATGAGCTTTATTTTTATAAGTTTATAGATCATCACTGATCAATAAATGTTATGGTCGTCGAAGATTAATTATTTATTGTCATTTTCAATTCAATCTATGTATCAAATGGCATCTTCGCAATTCTTGTCAAACAGTATCTGCTCGCTCATTTGAGGAGGGTCAATAACCTTCTTCATTACAAATTGTGATCATCATTATAGATATGATCGGTCCTACCATCGATAGTTCCAAGTACTGAACCACAAAAAATACACTGAGCTATCAAAACTACAATGCAAAAACTACAGTACATTATTCTCCCACCTAACTTATATTGGCAAAAAGCTTCAATTAGCCGAAGAATAAAAGAAGCGCTCATAGCCCGACGCGGCGCCGGCGGTTTGCGTCGTTTAGTTGATGTAAGAAGGGTGAGCGCTGTTGGAAAAAAATGCTTCATACTTAAAACGTATCTTTGTATTATTTATCAACAATTGTTGGTCTAAACTCCAACCCAAATTTCTCCGGTTGGCGGGCACTACCCCAAGGCTATAATTATGTATCATCACCGGACGATCTTGGTGGAATAATGCCCCAAAACCAAAACATCTTATTTTTAATGAAACTCACGACGTCAATATTTATAACCGTCAACATTTATATTACGATGCTTATAATGTATGTTCGTGTTATTTATAAACCCTTCCAATTCAGTGACCCGTGTTTAATTGGAATAAATTTATTCGACATAATATTAATAAACAAGATCAAAACCCACGCGTCGTCAAAAATCGAGCAGTAGGTATGATAAGTCGTGCCGATCGTTTTGTAGTAGTAATCTTGACAAAAACTCCTAAGTTAGCCTTGTGAGAACCGGTATGTGCGTAATCACGCAGGTAAAAAAATTTGGTAGAGATCACTTCGGCAGGTCCCTTGGGCCAGTCATCGCAGTGCTATCATTGTCTAGACCTAGACTCTAGACTCTAGACTTCTGGGGCGTGAGCGTGACGCGCAAAAGACTAGCTGGTCTCCGCGGGCTGACCCGCTTGAAGGTTTAAGCGAACTATTAAGTAATTTTTAAACAATTTCCTCCCTTAATTCTTAATCCCCTTAGGTGCTACATGCTCGTTTGCTATCTTAATTCCATTAAAAAACCGGTATAATAAACATGTTAAAGTCTGTTTTAATGTGTATCATATTATTATCATAAGTAGATCACGTAGGTACCTACTTAACACTAGAAAGACGGGAGCAGTCATTTGACCGGAATTTCAATTTTAAAGTTTGCTTATTCCAAAACTTTTTG
>DWJQ01002010.1:0-10179 GCA_018248915.1 Hesperia meskei straton | reverse complement strand
AGTAACAAATCCACACACACACTCACATACATCCTTACAAACTTTCGCATTTATAATATTAGTAGGAAGGATTATATTAAAGACATAGAATTTGTAAATCTGTTGACTACACCAGTACCCATCGAACTTATATAGCTATGACCTTAATACCTGTGTTAATATGTACTCGTACTCTGTAATATTGTGTACTTAAATACATGTGAAATTGTTTCAGATGTAGATAAAATAAAACAACAGCAATACCTATAAGTTAATAAAGTTTACTATCACAACACATCGTCTACGGCTCCTTGTATACGATCTAAAACCTATTATAATTGTTTTGTACTCAGTCTGTTGTCGTGCGGGCTGGTGCTGCACTCGTGAGACGTGACTACACCCTCACTGGGACGCAGATCCTGACTGCAGATCTGTAGGCGATATTCTTGGAGATTGCGTTTGTACAATATGAAAACATCGATACAAAAAAATTAATCGATTGAATCTAAATCGATTCGGTAGATCGGATCGATTCGGTTTTGAAATGGAAGTCGCAAACGAGTATTACGTCCACTGCTTGGTCTTCTATAGCCGACCTCAAACAAGTTGAGGTTCAGTAGAGTTATCCACAAAGGACTTAATTGTAATTATAAGGCTTTTTAATAATTAAGAGATCCTTAAGACAGAATCTGCCAGAATTAAGCTCATTTGCTCCTGACATTTCTGTAGAAGATAAAAAAATCCTTACACACTAACTAAATAATATGGCTGCATCTCCAAAAATGAGCCTAACCAATGATCGATATTAAACATTAATCATAAACTTTCATAAAATTAAAACAAATAGTGACCGTTTTAGTGCCGTTAACTTTCTACACATGATATTTAAAATCTTACAAATTCAATGAACCCTAAGAAACTTGAGATATAAATGCAACTTTGTAAATATACAAAACATGGTACCCGGGCGAATTACATAATTGTATCATTTGGCCAAGTATAAAGTGGAATCTAGAAGGACAGATGTTCGAGTGTCTACAGTGAAGCGTGGGTAGAAGTAGAAGAGAGTTCCACTCCACCGCCGTTACTTCTTAGCCATCAACCTTCAGACTTCTTGGCGAGATCGAGAAGCTTGTTCATGAGTTCCCCGCCGAAGGACTCGCGGTACTTCTGGCTGATGCTGTTGAGGAGAGCATACGGCGTCTCGTAGTTCATGTTCTCGATGGTGGCGAGACCGGTCTCGTCGTACTCGCGGCCGACCACGCGGAATCCGGCGGCGGACATCTCCACGCAATACGTTGCGTTCTCCAGCGTGGTGAGGTTGATGTAGATCCGCCGGTTGGAGCTCTTCAGCGTGGGCGAGATGCTGGCGGCGGTCACGTGCTTGCGGATGTCGTTGATGGCCGCCTCCGCCTCCAGCGGCCACGTCTCCTCGTCCAGGACTTGTTCCTCCGACATCGTCTATCTGAAATGTAACCATTTGTTGACATGAGACTCATGGGGCGAACTACTTATTTATATTTGAAACTTACATATAATTATCACCGAATAGATGTAGTCATTTCGGCTTCAAAAATCATAGTTTTCTCATTTATAAGAAAGCGTAGTATGTACCATTATCTAATATGTACCTAACAATAGCCGGCATCGAAATATTTCCCACCGCTGTCAACAATGGAATGAGTGAAACTCTCGTCGCGATTGATCAATATGCTATTTCGAGGTACACGTCGACCAACCAGCTGTGCTTACATTAAATATGTAACACTTAGATCGATATAGGTGGAAAATCTATTATGAGCAAGGGTGCAATCACACCTATTGATGAGTAAAACAGCGGCCAATTGCGTTGGCATTGATATACATAATACACTGTCTATCAAGTATCGACTGTTTAATGACAGGGCAACTCCAATATTTCTTACTTGCAATATATCAGAGAAAGGAAAGGATACCCACGCACGCCACCTACCCCCAGAATGAACTCGAAATGAACATGAAATGAACACTTTATATCCAGTTAAACCTTGATAAAATATAATGGAGTTATTTCTTCAATTCAATTGCCTACTCTCTGAGCATAATTGAATAAAAGCATTCCATTGAAATAAAAATTATGCAATGACACTGCATAGTGTCATCGTAAGGAGAACAATTGCGGAACGCCGGACCTACACAATTTAGCTAATGTAACTACAGCATGGACCTCTGATTTGGCTTAAGGCAGCCATTGACGATACGTCCATTTCGAATGCTTCCAAATGGAAGATTTCCATATGGAAGTACCTCCATACATTTAGAAGCATTCCAAATGGACGTATCGTCAATGGCTACCTTTAGATGTTCTACTTGTCAGGAGTGCCAAGTTGGTGCATTACGAATAAAAAAAAATTGACACAAAAATGAATTAGTCACCGTAATGGAGTGGATTAGATTTTTATATTGGTCTTGCTTTTTAAAGATCCGGACATAAACATCAATAGAACAGGAACAATTATTACGAAACTAAGAACTCTAAATGGTTCATATTCGACGGATCCAATAGCAGCTAATTCTGTTAAAACCTGTACTATATGTATGTCATTTAGTGTCTCGCTTTGAAGAGGTCCGGAGCAGGAAACGCTTACAATTGGACATTTCATTTCAGTCCATTAGACATTTTATGGTTCCCTTAATTCCGTTTGCAGGCGCTGAATACAATGGTATTCAAAGCACTTGAAGTCCAATGCACTGAACTAAATTTACATTTTAATAAGCAAGTATACTGGAGCAGCATGCTCTAGACTTCCTCAATAATGAGGAGATAACCGTAGTCAGTAGTAGGCCATTAATGGATTGTAGCCATATTTGATCTTGTTGTAACAAAACGGTAACTCTTCAGGTTGAAGTTCCTCCAAGACTGGATCGACGAAGGTCCGCCAATAGTGTTTTGGATATCCGGCTTCTACTTCACGCAGTCGTTTCTGACGGGCGTGCTTCAGAACTACTCGCGCCACAACAAGATACCCATTGACCAGGTGCATTTCGAGTTCACCATCACCAGCATGGAAGCGGAATGCGAGGAGGAGCCCACATTCGGGGTTTATTGTAAGGTTAGGGCGCATCATCTATTGCATTGAAAGTAACTATTTTCTTTGCTTGAATATCAAACAAACCCGAAATCTAGAAAAATAAATATCCTTTCAATACATAATTGAAGGCATTCCCGATGACCCAGTTATGTAAATAATGACTGAGTGGGGTGAGAAACCCAACGATGTAATTTAGTTTTAAGAAAGTGACTGGGACGTCAAATAGACTGTTGATACTACTTGCCGCATCTAATATATAATGAGATTCCATTTAATCATATTTGTCACTGATCATTTCCTAGAACACCTTTCAAATAAAGTTACGTTAGGAATCTAATTTAGCCCAAATATCATGAATACTGTATACTTATACATAATCGATGTACACACGCAAGCAGCAACCTCTACAACTGGATAAACAAGGTCAGGAGCACAGTGTATTTATTTGGGTAAGTTAAATAATATCGGACAATCTGTGTGTGACAATTTTGCACTGGCACCTATTGAAGCTTTTTGCAACGCATGTGTTTTATCATTGATTTTATAAAATATCAAATGCAGTGATAAAATGTAGTTCGATTTTTTTTTCTTTTTGCTTTTAACTACTAAAAGTACTGCCTACTTACTACCATGACCAATGTTTTCTTTGGTTTCATAATTTTAAGGGAAGAACTGTTAAATTTAATTGACTACTTGTGTGAATTCTGAAGAAAAAATAGTAAAGTAGAATAAAAATAGTAATAAAATATATAAATAAAACAATTGAGAAATTTTAAATGACCTTGGCAATTAACTCTCGTACTAGTCTTAAGTTTATTCTAATTTCGAACATTATCTCCCACAGGGTCTTTTCCTAGAAGGCGCTAGATGGAACAGAGAAATAATGCAACTGGACGAGTCATACCCTAAAATTTTGTTCGACACCATCCCTATCATCTGGTTCCAACCTGCCCTCATCGCCGACTTCCAGCCGCCACCTTGCTACTTCTGTCCTATTTACAAGACCAGCGAACGGAAGGGAGTGCTAGCAACAACAGGACATTCGAGCAACTTTGTCATGTACATTACACTGTTGTCTGATGTTCCGCAAAAGCATTGGATCAATAGGGGTGTTGCCAGCTTGACCCAACTTGATGATTAGAGACATCACAATATGTATACATGTCTTCTGTGAGGTCTCAATAAGCCCCTTGTAAGGATTGTAATATAAATATTATATATTTTAAACAATATTTGTTTCTTGTAACATGCTGTGATATGTCTAGTCTGTTCAATTAAAATAATAAATATTTAAAATCTAATTGGAACTTATTATTTCTACCTGATACTAGTAATAGTGGGCAATCTAAATAGATTTTTACAAATAAGCATATCCTGGAGTTAAACATACAGATTGAATGGGATCCTCAATGATAAATTCTAGTAGGCAATATAGTCAGTTCCTTCATGCAATTTCTTTCATTTTTAATGGCTTTGAATTTTACTGCCGTCAAGTTCAGAAATTGCTAATTAGGAAATTTTATCACAGTGTCCAAAGTGGCTGAATTGGGTGTGGTATATTAGAATTAGCTCAACAGATTAAATTAGCTCACAATTGATCATAGGCATGGGGAGAGTTAATGCTGAACTGATTTTCTATATATTATGGTTGCACTATCAAAATGTTTTTTTTTAATCTTAAGTCGCTTCCTGTCAATTCTGGACATGGATGCTGTGTGATGGTTTTTACAATCTAGCTATGCAAACAGCAAACTATACAAAAGCAACAAAAGCAGAAAGATATGGATACTGATCAGATCCCAGACTCAACAGCCTTGAAGTTGATAATATTTAAAGCTTCTAATAATAGTAGCACAAAGCACCAGACAAATACATTTTAAATTAGACCTATTCTATTTAGGTCTATATTTTACACAGAAATTTTGAGTGATAAAATCGTAATTACATTAATTTTAAAGTTCGTATGCAGCAGTGAGGTGTTGGTTGTTGGACTAAACGAAAAGTATATAAAACCAACTAAAATAAATAAATGTTCTCGAAGATACGGTATGAGGTCAGAGGATGCAATCGCTACAGCTCATTCTAATTCGTATTCTAGTTGCAGGGCCAGGAGGAGCATTTATAAATATATTTAAATAATATAGTCTAAAAATAACTTTTCAAATATCGCGCGCTAGTATTATAAACAGGCTTACCTGAAAAACCTATTGGAGCAAACGGTGGGCGATGAGAAACACAAATGAACTTCTTAAAACGTAGCACAATTTAATATTTTATCATTAAAACTGTAAATAAAAACTCCAGGCAAATTCCCGAAAAATAAACACTCCTTGGTACGAGGCTACGAGCTCCAATTTTTGACAACAAATTGACAATATTGACATGCGACAAATCAATGTCAAAATAGTCCTATGACGCCATAAATCTCAACCACAGAGTATACATGAATACAGACTAAAATGTTAAACAATAAATCTTGACTACAGACTATTGATAGATAAAGCTAGTGCCACAACTAGTGCGTGCTAGTGCACAAGTGCACGCTATATAGTGCTTGTCTTGCATGTCTTGTTTTTTTCAGACATTTGTTGCATTTGTTACAATTAAGAATTCCGTACAAAAAAATACTTGTATTAAAAAGTGACGAAATTTAATTTTGCAAAATGAGAATAGAAGGCGAATGTTATTTTGGGCGTCTACGGACCTACGGCTACGGGCTATGAATGAATGAATGAATGAATGAATGAATTTATTTATTTGTATAGTATAGGTACCTACCTACATTGTACAACAGATCTTAAAATTGGTGGCACTACGTGGCACTATGCCGTTACCACGGCGTAGGTACAAATATTTTTATGAAACAGATAATTAATATTTACTTCCATAATTAATTAATTCTATTACATTATTTTTATTACCTATCTTCGATACAGCCTGTTAATATTTAGATTTTTCACTGAAAAATTTCCAGTTTATTGTGATGCTTTATAAAATGTATATATCGTGTAATAGAGCACGATAAGCATATTTATTAAAAGATATTCTTGGATAATAAATAATTAAGAATTCTTATTTGACTATCGTAATTTATATGCGTAGAACGGAGTCGAGCATTATTGTTGCTTTTTGTTGTGTAGGACAGATGGCGCATCGAACTTGTAAACTGCGTATGCCGAACTGACGTTTTTGGTTATTTTTGTTCTCGCCTCGTGTTTACTTTAATGTCTAATTTTGGTCCAATTGCGAAAA
This sequence comes from Hesperia meskei straton, assembly GCA_018248915.1. NCBI lineage: Eukaryota > Metazoa > Arthropoda > Insecta > Lepidoptera > Hesperiidae > Hesperia > Hesperia meskei. The sequence goes on along the minus strand of DWJQ01002010.1, from coordinate 3,877 downwards.
TTTTGTTGTGCAACACCCTAAAGGTTAATATTTCCATCAAGGAACGTATCGGGACATCGAATAGTATCGATCCGCGCTTCTGGACTTAGTTATATGTATACAGTTTTATCACGTGGTGGTGTGATTTATATAATTCTTGTTTACCGCACAAGTCGAAACTTTGCGCATGTGCGTCCCGTCAGTAACCTCAAATCGTAGAGCGGACACGGATTCGGCAGGTTCCGGATATCCGGGTCGAGGGACGGACTCGTTGTGATGTGCTATTGCGGCGGTGGTGCGGGGCCCGCGTGTGGACTCTGGTGATATCGGTACGCGCGCCGAGATGGCACAGACTCAGTTCTCGCGGAGCACGGAGAGCGACGCATGGGCGCTCCTGTCGCTCAAGTCGGCGCCGCCTTCGCCGTCGAAGGTGCAATGGGCCCAGGAGCCGGCGCCGACCGCGATCGCGCGGCTGGACGGCCGCGACTTCGAGTACATGATCCGGCAGAAGAAGGTGGTGATCGGGCGCAACTCGAGCAGGGGGATCGTGGACGTGAACATGGGCCACTCGAGCTTCATCTCGCGGCGGCACCTCGAGCTGCTATACGACCACCCCGAGTTCTACCTGACGTGCAACAGCAAGAACGGCGTGCTGGTGGACGGCGTGTTCCAGCGCAAGGGCGCCGCCGCGATGCTGCTGCCCAAGAGGTGAGCACCCCCCTCCGCCCCTTTGTTTGTAAACAAAACGCATTTGTTTATATCTACCCACCTGTTTTTTGCAACATTTACAGCCATTGTGTACCAACGCCTGTATTGATTCACATGGCCTCATTGTGCTTTATTTGGATAGTTTGATTCTTCTGAATACAATACTTGTACTGTTTTTTACCTTTACCGGCCATGCCTTGTTATAAGTAATTGTTTATTTTACAAGATAAATTGACAGATGTAAATATAAACACTTTTATGTCAGATTTAACACTAATCACTGAAAATAATTGAATAATCTTATCAGTGTTTTTTTAGTTATTGAGTAAAGATATCAATTATATTTTGTAGGATAAATGAATTGTATGCCCATTGTTGAGGTTTTCTTTATTTAATTTGAAAGATTGAGAAGTAAATAAAAATAAGTAATAAGTAAAGAAATATAAAACTTATATATGCTACCCTCGTAATGAATTGCATGTTTTAATTAGTCACATTAGATATCTTTAGCATTTAGACAATCACTGTATAGTATAATCAAACAGTGAGTCATGGGGAAAATGGCAGGCCTTGCCTTGCTGACAATATGATGCAACTTTTTCTGAGAACAGTCTCTCAATCTTATTGTTTTACTCTGATGTTTTGTAATCTATTGAAAATTTGAACTAGAATTTAAATCGGTGAAAATTTAAATTTTTATTGGCATCACTATGATGCAAACTTTTATTTAGTCTAACCTATATTTATCAGTTTTAAATGCTGCCTCGTTTCAGTTTAAAATGCAAATATGCTTTGTTGGTTTTCTGTTATTTATAATCTTCTTATAATTTGTACAACATGTTAACATATTTCCAATTTTTTCAATGTGTCTCATGGCCTACTTGAAGTCTTTTTTCACAAACTAGATCCAATCTGTTATTATTATTATATTTCTAGAATTACTGATAAACGGTTTGAATGAATAGTACTTCTGAAACTTAGATGTGTCTGTATTGTGCTATGATGATGCAAGTGCTATACATTTTGTGCTTCATTTGTCCAGATGGAGTATTTTTGAATGAATTGTGTAAAAGAATCTTATAATAAGTATCAACTGTTATCGCAAACTTACTTCAATGCATTATTTTAATCCACGTCCAAATCATTTTAATTCTTTCTGAGATCAGTTGCAACAATTGCTTAAACAAACGGATAAAATTTTAAATTCAATACAATACTCCTAATTTTTGTTGTGAGTGCATTTGGTACACATACACAGTTATATGTAGGTGTAATATTTTGGTAGAGTACTATATTAGGTAGACAAGTATATAAAAATGTGAATGTTTCTCCAAAGAAAATAAACAACAAGTACCTATTTAAAAAGAAGAAAATACATAATAAATAAACTGAGTTGGTCTGAAAAACACCTGCTTTATCAACATTTTATTTTATAATGGTGCAGTAGTTGTTCATAAGAGTCTGCAGTTAATTAATTTAAAAGTTTGCTTGTAAACAGGCAGATAAGAATGACAGCAGAAATAGTATAATTAAAAGTTGATATTATGATGTATGAAGTGAGCATGTTTATACAACACTAAGATAGATAAGTATTGTTTATGCTTTAGATTCACAACTTTATAAATTATTCAGAGTTAGTTGTTTTGAACAATATCAAAGTTATGTAAAATACCAGTTAGAGGAAAAGATTCCTATAAAATTTTAATCAGCTGTTGTGCTCTACTTTGATACTCAAGAGATGTATCGCAGATATTAATTTCAAAACAAAATGGGCTACAAATTGACATATCAAATTGTTGCATTGCAGTTTTTATTTCACTCATAATTACTTAGAAATATAGTTGTCATGTACATAATATTTCAATTTGTATTGATTTTTTAATGAAACTTTATTCGGAGGAATACTCAATATGAGATGCAATGAGGAAGGTTGTCTATAGAATTTTACCATTGTATAATTTAGCCATAGCCACAGCATTGGTACTTTTGAGGACCTTGTTGTGATGCCTCTTGTGTCTTTTTGTTTATATGGGAGTTTATTGTATAGCTCGTCTATTTCAGAAGTTTTTGATTTATGTAAATAGATGATCTACAAGATGGTAAATGTTGATTGTTGTTCCTGGACATCAGTTTCATCATAAGCATTATTGATTCATTTCTGTTTCTTACGGGTTGAGGGTAATGATTATGGCATGTCAATTTAAAGCTAATACTTAATGTTGGATAGTCTTTTCCAATGTATAATTGTAGCTTTGCAATATGAAAGTTAATCTTCATCAAGGATGTAATGCATGCTGCATTGAATAATTTGACTTATCATGTGCAATTTTATGTCGTTTTCTTCCGAATTGTTTTGGTAAAAACTATTTCCATCAATGCATATGTTCTAATTGATTTAAATTATATCAATGTAATGTTTTTGAGCTGTGATGAAGAATTCTGAAAACTTTGAGCATAAACTTGTAGTGTCTGACTGCAATGAATTAAATATACAGTATATCAGGCAGGGTTTGGACTAACAAGAGTATCAAGATTCATGAGGAAGTTGAATAAGCATAATAACAAATATATCAAGTCTATGATGAATATCAATGTCAAATCCAATCCTCATGGATTCTCTAACAAAGAATGGATAGTATGAACAAAATTGCATTGATATACTGAGAGAAAAGCTGATGTGTACTGAGTACGGTATTTATAACCTGTAGCAGTAATGAAGAATCGAGACACTTCCCTGTTCAAGCATACTATCTATAGTCTTCTATATTATTGTTTTACGTTTTTCACAATACATACACTTGTCAAAAAAAGTAGTTGTAACAGAAATTAGCTATTCGATTTACTTATTTTAAGTACAGTCATTGTTAGTCATATCAAAAAATCACTTGTGGTGGTTGCCTCGGTATTTACCGACCATTCATAATATTGTACCTATCCTTAATCCTCAAGTTAGTTGCCCAGCAACTGGCAAAATGTCACAACAATTATAAGTAACTGTAACTATCAACTTACTAAAAGTTAAGGATAGATAGAATACTGAAAACGGCCGTAAGTTGACAAGATGATTGTGCGGTTTGGTCAGGATAATTCTGTTTGTAAACGTCCGTAGCGAAGCCAATGGCGGCGGTCGATGGTTGTACTCGTAATCTGCGAATGATAAGCGGTGCCAAAACAAACGGCGCGATGCCGG
>DWJQ01002009.1:0-10179 GCA_018248915.1 Hesperia meskei straton | reverse complement strand
AAGCTGAGGGTCTATATTACAAGTACCTACCAGCTTCCGAATTATATAAAATCGGAACACCCCATCGTTTAAAATTATGAGGTAACGGTTAGTTTTGACGTGAGAACCTCGTTTTCTGAAGTCGGTAAAAATAAGGGTTTATGTAGAATTCTGACTCGAACTCTATAGGCCGTATTAAATGCCCCGATGTAAAACCTCTACCATATATTTGTGAAAATGGTAACTAAAATATATGGTAATCCTTATAAAAAGATTAATCAAACAGTACTTTGACTTATCCTTTAAAGATCATGACTTATGTATCTTTGACATCATTGTAACAAGTGAAAACAATAATATATAACTTTACGAAACATATGTTATAAGCTACTTTACACATGCAAATGACCGATTTTAATTTACTAGAGGACAGCTATGTTGATGCAGTTTATGTTATAAATGTTATAGTCAATCAATTTTTTGTGCGTAACATTATGCATCGCACTACAGATAGGAAACGCGAAGTGTATATTTATATGTTATAAAGACACAATTACTGTAAAATATGATCGATAGTGAATAATTGTAAATTGACTACCTCGTGTAACTTACTACCTGTCATTAAACGCAGCAGATTGTTTAATAAATATTTAATTGTTTATTTTACATTTTTTGTCATCCATATTAAATTATTACTTATAAAATTAAATATATCATTTCATTTGTTTGTTATAGCTAAGGAGCCAAAGAGAGGATTCTTGGATTTACTCGAGCGCGGCAGATTAAGGTACAGGGGGGTATATTTGTTTGTTGGATATAACTGTTTTTGTATAATTAGATGATTGGAATTCGAAAATCTAATTTGATCGACACCTATGAATGACTTGAGTCGGCGAAAATATGGAATTGTCACTGTCGGGTATAAATATTAATAAAATTATGCTCACAGTTCAATTTAGCTTGGAAGCGAAACTTATGTACGGCATTTTAAATTTTCGCTTTTAATCTGAAATGGTCTTTAATAACAGGGACGTTAAGCTGGTATTGGAGTTATTATCTGATTTAAGTAAAGAAATGTTTAAACGTAGATGCATACTAAAACAGTGTGGTTTGGTTTATTAAACTAAATTACCGTACAGAAACTTGAACATATGTAAAATGATAATCAGGCTGTCTGACGGCATTCGTAATAAGCAATCAATGCAAATTTAAAAGCAGCAATGAGTGCTATTTAAAAAATATGGCCTTAGATTTTTCATAAAAATTACTACCTAAGTCTATTGCTTTCAAATATCATTAATAATTTCAATATCGCAACCCTTATCTGTACCTTTGCTAGCCGTGGTGCTCCTCACAATTGAGTGGTTTACGCTTTATTCCACTTAGAACGATTTGATACGCTGCTTAGAACATGAGATATAAATAACATCTAACGTACCTATGTATGTTGGAAGATAACTTATGTATGCCGAATCCGCTAATACTTAGAATTAATAATATATATTTGACTATGATACTGGTGCACAGCACACGATATGTATTTTTTACGCCGATATTTCGACCCAGTTGCATGGATCGTTGTCACGGCTGAACTGTTCAGCCGTGAAAATAGTAGTATTTAGCAGTAGTTAAATATGTAAAATCCGCGATGATTTTAGTTTAAAATCATATCAATAATATAAATATCCACCAACCTTTTTCTCCGTCAACTTCTCACACCGACGCTGCTTACATATCTGATGGGACTTGTCGTTGCGGCAAGGCGCACAGTCGCCGCAGTTGTCTTTCCGCTGGCAACCAATGCACTCCCCACATCTCTTTCTCTTTTTCTTCGTCTGTGAAGGACACCACTATCATTGAGTTGTGCTGTTGTTGATCGCTGAGATCGATGTGAAGAAAGCGACTGCGAATTGAGGACTGTCATGACTGGTGATCTTGTGTTTTGGCAATAAAAAATAGATCTAAGATATAATAGGTTATTATATAATAGGTTATTATATAATAACCTATTATATCTTAGTTATCGTAGGTTATTATATAACCTATTATATCTTAGATATAAAATGTAACCGCTTCCTTCACACCGATTATAAATGAAATGATAGGTACATAATAATTTAGTTTTATAGTACCTTCTTGCTTCTTTCACTTAAAGGTTTAATTTTTTACTGCGTATGAAAATAATAGGTACATTTACTAACAACTACATCAGAGAAATAACTTGCAATGTACCCTGTAAACTGTAAACGAGTATTATAGTAAAGTGTACATATTAACTGTTGTTACCTATACTTAGTCCAAACTTAATTTTTCGCTACGAAGCTTAATCATAATAAAAACGCCGGTATGCAGACAGTAAACACAATTAAAAGTGAAAAAATGTATCTAGATAGCTAGTATACAAAACCTTGCACGCTTAGTTGTTTGAGTAGCACAACTTATAACGGGTCTGGAGATATCGTCGACACAGCAACTGCAACTTATTTTGTTTTTAGTTTACTTATTGTTTTGTCTGAATTTCCTTATTCATAAACGATGTTTGGAGTATTGGAGATTTTCCGCCTTTTATCAGGTCTAAGGACTTTGCTATAATTCTTCTCGTTATGTGCGAAGATATTATTACCTCACGACAAGAGTATACATGTACGTATGGCAGGATCGTATTTAAATACACATGTTGGCGGTGGTTGTTTTTCATAAATTGTAATATACGTTAAAAGATTAACACCAAGATGATTCTAGTTAAGTTCATAATAATCCAATGTCGGTCGGTTGTCAAAAAGTTCGCATGTAGAGCCAAGCTTCTAACTCTACAAACCGTTACTGCGCAGGCTCTACATCTGAGTCAAAATATATGACTTGGCCGTTTCGCTACTATGACATAGGTGTGAGAAGAGATTGTTCATTACTCTCCTTTTTAACAATAGTTTATGATGTAAAGAATTAAACCAAAGTTAAGAGAGTTCGTTTCGCTTGGTTCGTCTAGGAGGCAACAATTTATCAGAACTTTTGTTAGTATGACTGTGTTTGATCGAGCTAATCCTAATGGATTTGGAGACGAATATATTATTTTACTCTGTATTTTATTTATCTTTTTTATTTTATTATTTATCTGTAAGTTAGCGCTTCACTATGATCTCACTTAATGATAAGTGGCGACGTAAGTTAAGCGTGATTAGAAAAAAAAAACAATTTTTAAGAAATATTTTGCGTGTTCCAATTAAAAACACTTTTAATTTGGGTACAGTATTAATTCATTCGAATAACCTTAATTCTGTTATGTCGCACGTCTGTACCTATTAGTAATTAATGTTAAATTACCTCCTAAACTGTTATGAATATTCTCCTGAAAGTTCACTGTAGGGTATCTACATAAATAACAAAACGTATAAGTTATATTTTTTCTAGAATAAAATATTATAGTAAATTCTGAAGGTATTTTAAAGAAAATTAAAAAAATATATTTATAAGTAATTACATCTTTATAAGGTTATATGGTAATCATCGAATATACAAGACTGAATCAACGACTCTACCCGCGGCCACGAAACGCTCCGAGCGAATTCGTTCCGCTGTAAGCGCCGGCATTGGCCGTTAAAAACAAATGTATGTGCTAGTCCACGTATGACCATGAAATTCCCTGCAAATGTCGGCTACGTCTTCTAAATTTTAATGCGAATTGACATTGATAAACGCCTCTAGCAGGGCGCGTTTTGCGGCCAAGCCATTAATTTGCCGAAACACGACGTAGGTACTTCATTCCTTAATATCATAAAATGTGTACCTAACATACGTATATTTATAGTAGCCATATTATATCAGATGTATACATCATTGTTCGTTGTTCCGATAAGCTGGTAGCGCCTGTAATTGGATACCACCAATTTGCCGTGTGCTTAACGAAATTTATTTACATTTTTACCAACGTACTTTATAGCGATAGTTAGAACGGCGTATTTACAAGTTAATCCGCCGCCATAAAACGTATAACAGCTGTGATGCGTAGACCGCGAGGAGACGCCAATTCAGACGCAATTAGGGTCTCCAACGGACCCATTTTGTCCAGACAAGTCTAGCTTTTAGCGTTTGTCTGATTTTCGATTTTGTCGCGGTTTTTGATCTATGTTGGATACTTAATAATAACGTAATCTTAAAACTGAAACGAATACTCCATGCTATCATTTTATAATTTAACTATCCATCGTATTCGGTATTTGCATATCAGTATGAATACCTACACATTTACGTTTACATACCAGTGACTAATATTTATGTAGGCACTTTTCAGTAATATACCTACATACCTACATACTTATTAGTATACAAACATCTAACTGGCAGGACTGTTTCATGTTCGATATGGCGACCCTGCGCGCAATTTTATAATGTTCTCGCAATAGCGGTTATCGCTCAACGTAATCGAAATCGGCCCAGCCTACCGTTGAACAGCTGACGAAAGTTGTAAATGGAATGTTACGTTTAGAATTCGACCGAGGAGATGCGATACGGTAAACACGTTGCCCTTCCGCTATTTGTATGCAACTGCCAAATGACTGCGAATAAATTCATGAACGATATTTTGGTTAATACAAAAGTAATTATCATGATAAATCTGCTAATGCAAACTGCCAACTGTTCTTGCTAAAATGATCTCTTTGTACGTTTGAACTTATTAATGTATCTTTAACTAATTGTAATTTTTAAAACATCTTTAAAACTGCCAATCCTTAAACTTAATTTTACGAAGCGCAACAAGGCCGGGTTACTACTGCAATTATATCTGTCTCTATATTAGCAACGGGTTAAAACACAAATACCAACTATTATTAAAAAGCGTACATACCTAATCTTGTTTCTATAAATTTTAATTTTACTCGGATTATAAATTGCAAATTTATGGTACAAGAATATATGTATGTAATTTACATCAACTAACAAGTAACAACTTTAAACATGTCTAAGATTATATTAGTGCTGTAATACAAGTCGCTCGCACGTAACATTACCTGTAAATAGATCGATAAATGAATGACCGCGCGCCCGACGTATTTATTATTGTCAAACGTTCTAATCGCTAGGTATCCGGTTCGGCAGATGTTATTTTATAACTGGCCAATCCAACCATGCCTCCTTTTCTAAGTAGACCAATTAAATTTTCATACCCGCCTACAAAGTTTCTCTAGGAATGCATTAAAAACTTTTATGGAAATAACATATCTTGTCAATTAATAAAATGATACCTCAGGTGTAGATGACATTTTGAGGTAACCACTGGTTGTGTGTCATTTTGTGTGAATTTATTACCTCATGTCGCTTAATAGTCAATGATGTTGTAGCTTGAACATTATAAGACACTTAATTTACCTAGGTATTCCTAATTCCTTAAACGCTGCTGTTGCTGATAATCGTCTCTTCTTTTAAGTCCTTTTAAGAAATTTAAACTTTCAATAAATTTAAGGAATACAACCTTTTTATGAACAAATATTATATCGTGTTAAGTGTACCAAAATAAAAAGATTACTAAAGAGAAGAAGCCTACTTATTACATAAATATAATTTCAAAATTAACGAATGCTACCAGTTAGTTAAGACGGTATAAAGTCAAAGTGTCGTTTACCTAAAGCTTAACAAAGGAAAACTCATTAATCCCGGTTCTATAAAGTTCTATACATCTTCCCTAAGCGCAGGCCGGGATAATACTTATTTTTTCTAGTTTCCTCCGCACTTAGACAATAAATCAGTGGAAATGATTTCGTCTCTTCCGCTTTCTGTGTTTCGTTCTTTGTTTCTTGGAAACTTTCGCAATGGATTTTCTCGACTTGACTCATTCGTATAATGAGTTGTGCGGCGTACTCACGATCCGATCTGTAACAAGACTTCGCTGAAATGTCAGTTGTAGTGGAACCAACAATGACCAACTTCGGATTCAAGACGTATAGGTACTAGTCACGGTTCATCTCTAATTGGCTATTTTCATCTTCAAAAGTTCGGAAGCTAGTTCTTTTATTCTATGTATAAATTTCGTCGGTGGCGCCAACACGTAATATGCTGACGCAGATATCCATTTGTCACCATTTAATCGTAGCACTGGATTAGTCATACCACCCTGAAGATTGGTCAATGTATTATTTATTATCCCTAAGAACCGCTACCTCCGTGCCAAAATGATATAGAAAACGACATAAAGAGAATTTTACAATAGACGGTCAATGTAATTAATTACAAGGCCCTATCCTATTACTTAGTTCACGACAAGACAATATGGATCGTGCGTCAAGAGCTTTATTAGAATTTTATTTGACTAAAATGTGCTTTAGGGCAAAGAATTAAGGATGATATTCGTCATGTCACGTTTGCTTATCGCACCTGAACGTACTGGTTTTTCCTGTGCTCTAAGAGAATATTAGTTGGCAAAAGAAACGTATATTTTGTCGGAAGATACGATACACCTAGAGGTGTAATTAAGGGAATACTAAAGACTTAAGAATTAGTAAAAATTGTAACAATGGCGTCCCTGAGACGCCCCGTTCGCGATAAACAGAATCGAGTTTCAGTTTTAATACGTCGGTATAATTTGATTATAAATCTTGATCCTAAATCTGAAAATGGGATCCTTTTCTCTTTCTAGTTTTATAAGTCTAATATAACAGTCTAAATATGGTTCAATTCACATTCTATCTTATGAACTAGGAATATTAAAATCAAGCACATAAAGTCGAACTTGACGGTACTGTAACAGAACTATTTAATTGATTCATGAAAACTCGTTTCCCGCATTAAATACGGCGGTTTGGGAATAAGTGTTGTTATAAATTTGTACATTTTAAATTGCGTTATTTAAATACATATAAACATAATATTTTAACATGTTATCGAACACGATGTTTGATGATGTACATCAGTCACTATCCAAGCATACTGCGTCGCATATCGCTGACAGTCTTATTTTATGAATATTTAATCAAGAAACCTTTAATGTTAACAATTACGATGTCGCAAACGAGGACAAAAGCTTATCATTAACACTGTAATTGGTATTTTTATTTGCAATAAATTGCCCAAAAACTACCGAAAATTATTCAGGTATTCATGAGAAAGCTTTCAATATAATGTTATTCTTCAAACGACATCGCATGACTCGAATTTGATAAGCGTAACGGTTCTGTTTTTAGTTTGAAAATTGCAATTTTATGATTAACATTTGCGTGCGGGTAATGAGCGCTTCGATAAAATCTTTATATCTCGTATTTTTCGCGGCAGAACAATCGTAGGGTCAGACGCTCCAGGGCTTTGTAACGGTACACGAGACAATGAGCTTGCTTTCGTAAAAAATATCTATATCAAGAAAGTCAAATGTAGGACCTGATTTCCTTTGTGCCTGTACAATAGCAGCAACAGTCACTATAAAAAATTACTGATTCTCGGGAATATAAGCCTTATCGCAAATTCTCGATGAAACCTCCCTAGAGCATGTTATCTTAATTCCGCGAATTATATTATAGCAAGTGCTAGACCATTTGTTCAAATATTTCGTAGTTCAAAGCCAATTAAGACCTTCCGTGGTTACCGTTTAAGCTAACTTCTAAACTATTCTATCTAGCAAAAAACTACGTTCCGTAAAGGCAATTAGTCGCAAGATAGTTGCGACTAGCAGCTGCGCCGGCGCAAAGGTGTTCGTTGTTAGACTAGGAAATGCTGACATTTATTGTTGAAGGAATGTTGTCTCAACCTGGACCGTTCCTAGAGCTTAGACTTTTTATCTTTTACATCGCTTCCATTACCAAGTTTTCGAGGTTTAAATAAAAATAGGATGTGTGAACGAAGCTATTATCTAAGGACGAATTATCTAAGGACGCTATTATGTACGGAAGAATTCAAAAGTGATGTAAATTAGATTCCACGTAGCGAGAGCGCGAAATTGTGCGAACAACCTTTTCTCAGTCATAAAATAAGGCCGTGAACTCGACTAGTGTAAGGATTTTCAAAACTGCCGCCTAATTGCATTCGCCCTTAAATTTGAGTGAAACTCATAAAATTTTCTAAGCAGGACACGCGTAAATCGCCCGACTTTAATTTGTGTTTTAAACGAGAGAGGAAGTTAATTTATTGGAGGAGCAAGCGAATTGGCTAACTATTAAATTTATAGCCGCGAAGACAGAGAGTTCGGCCATTTCGAAACTCGGGACCGAGAATAAAAACTGCTCCCCGAATAATAAAAGGTGGAATTACTGGGAAAGTTTCGCTTTTTCGGAATCTCTCGAATATCTACTTTCAACGCCGTGTAGTCTGATGAAATTCAGAGAATTCTCATATCTTCCGTCGAATATTCAGTCAGCTTTTCGCAATTCCCTAGCGTCTTGTTTACGCAATTCGCCAATTCGCAGAAAGAGAGATTAGTCGTCGTGTCTGATTTTATTGTGTAGGTTCTACTACGTTTGAACTTGTTCTGTACTACGTTTACAGTTTACTTAAATCTGAGTCATAAAGCAGTACTTCCAAGGTCGGTCTTATGTGTTTATCGAGATGTAAAATGTGTCAGAGATCATATTAATTTCACTCACCTGTTTTTCACTGGATATGTCGTCAAGCTCCATCGGTCCAGTGGCCATTGGCGGCGGTCCGTGCATCGGAGACTTGAATCCCGCAGTCGACGAAACTGCAGCCACTTGCCCACTACTCTCTGACCCCATTTCCATATTAGATCCGTCCGATTCTGAACTATTTGCACGCATTTTCCGTCGCTCCTTCTTTCTAAAGTCTGATCTCGTAGGAGATGAGGCGCTACCGAAACCATTGCTCTTTTTCTCATAACTATTATCAATTAACATCGGATTTTGAAAATTACTATGATGCAAACCGTTTGGTGTGTATTTATCTTGAAGAGTTTTAACGTCAAACGGTTCATTTTTTAGAACGTGTACCACAGTTGGACTTTGAATATTCTGTATAATACTTCCATTTTGGTGAAGCAGCGTTCCATTCTGGTGCAAAATGCCATTCTGGGTTGGGAACGCGTTTATGGTAGCAATGTTCGGCTGATAAAGTATATGGCGGTCGTCGATATACGCTTGTCCCGGGACTTGCGTTAGCTCTCTGGCTTGTAAAGGAGCAGGAACGAGGGGGTAGCTTCGGGCATTAACAGCTGTTAGCGTGTGGAATGTCGTAGCGTTCACTGGCGAGAGCGTGGTTAGAGTGGTCGATAGGGGTGTCACTTGCGCCAGTGTCGTTAAGTGCGCCGGAGACGACGGTGTGGTGAGTTGCGTGAGTTGGGTTAACTGACTAGGACTCGCGCTTGGCGTCGGGCTTGCAGTCACAGGAACTGGGGTGACACTCGGCAGCCCTGTCTCCGGTATGACGGTCGTCTCCGGAAACGTTTGGAACTGACTCTGGAAGGACGGCAGCTTGTTAGCTATAGGCTGCAGCGTAACCGACTGATACTCGAGGGGGGATGCGAACCCGGCTCGTAGTATCGCATCCTTCGAGTTGACGGTGATGGGCATCGATTCCCAGGGTCGGTACTGCGCCTGGCTGGCTATCACGGAGACCGTGTCGCCGTGTCTCTCGTAGTACTCCCAGGCAGGGTCGAGGAGTCGAGCGTCCGCTGTGAGTATTCGGTGCTCGTCGGCCATCTCTCCGAACGTCGAGAAAGGCGGTAGGTGCGCGTTTTCCGCGCTCGCCTCGCCTCTGAGCCCTTCGCTCATGGCGCATTGCCTCGACGCCACCTCATCGCTTCGCTTCACTTCTGTCGCTTCCAATCTTAATACAAAAATAAGCTCTACTAAGTCTATTTACGTTGTACTGAACACTCGGAACTGCACTGGAACTTGATAATTTGTACTTTAAACCTGACTTGTTAACTTACGTCCGAAGTATACTAAATAGCACTTAAGTTACGATTATACGGCACACCGGTTGACACTACACTAATCACAATATCTTCGTTTTCTTGCTATGAAATAAATTATGTAAAAAATCCTTAATAGCAGGCAGTTAACTTAGAGTCTTATCGCTACGGGCTTATAAAAATCTTTGGCTGAATTTATAGAAAATGCTCGAGGAATTGGTTCGTTATTAATTTGTTAACTATCAATAAAATATTTTGTGCACTCGTTTAACGAACTATTTATTTTGGAACGTTTAAATACTGGTCGTTGATAGATTCTTTCTTAAACTTCGCTCTTGAAGGCTTTTTTATTTGTA
>DWJQ01002008.1:0-10180 GCA_018248915.1 Hesperia meskei straton | reverse complement strand
GGAACTCCTCAACGATTTACTGCAGTTATCTAGTGTTTGGGCTTGATTAATTTGTAGTGACGAGAACTTTAGACTTATATGTTGAATTGAGCGCCATCTGGCGAATAGTTTTTGAGTTATCTCTACTTACCACGATTGAAGTCGGTTATTTTTTTTGTAAAAAGCAATTATTGAAGTCGGTTAAAAACTATTTACTTAAGCTTCTTTGGAGTAGATATAAGATAAAGATTAACTATGTATAAAATATGGGCTGGTTATATAATAACCAGCCCGCTTTTAGTTTCAGTAAACGTCTAAACGTATAATATAATAAATACATGTAACATTCATGTATACATTGTAGCAATTTGACTTTTATCTTATATCAATTGAATCAATCCAGGGATTATTGTGTTTAGTTTCAATGTTATATTTATTTACGATACTGAAACATTGCTATGGCTGTTTTCTTTTCACAGAAACCTCAAGACAATTTTAGTGACAAATCCGTTGTTACTCATAACTAATGCTAGATACAATATAAAAATAGGCCAAATTATAACTTCTTGTACTAATCGAATTCTGTAAATAGAAGGCAATAAAGAAAACTAACTTTGTGGTAAATTAATGCACTAGCCCCATAATAACAGTGATAATAATAAGGATCTCATTTATATTAATTTATAATTACGTTTGAACATTAAGTTATACATTCTAATTATTACTTTCGTCCAAACACAATTGTTTAATAGGTACTATTTACGATATAGGCACCAATTTTATTTTTGTTAATTAACGCACTCATATCGCACAAAGATTTCCAGTATTATATAGCAGATGGCATAGACAACAAAAATAAGACATTAATACTCCCGACCCTAGAATAATCATTTTGTCCACTATCCTTTTATATATTTTATTCGAAGGCACGGCCTTCCAACCCTTGTCAAATAGGGGTTCGTCATCTACTTTGTCAGTTATTTACACAAAAAACCTGTCAACTTTTTCTGCAGTCACCTCAATGCCGACTAGAACAGGTTTTTTGTCCAACGTTAATGCGGAAAAGCAATTTTACCGATTTTATTTATTTAATAACTACTCCTTCGCAAATAGGCTAGAGGGAATTGTTCAAAACTTATTATAATGTTAATAACTAAATGCCTTTAGTTAGGCAGTTTCGGCGGTGCGTTGTCAATCATTCAATCACTCAATAACGGAGAAGTTTTATATAGGTACATTGGTATTTCAAAAATATTATTATGTTCTCCATAAACATAAAATCAATACATGAAAAATAATATCGCGTTCATAGATTACATAGCTGTTGACTTACGCTGAAGGCTATACGTATCCATCAATCAACAGACTTGTGACATACAGCCAACTCAAACATACAACAAATTGCTCAGACTTTGACTACAAGATACTTTTGAACGTGTCTATTTTATTACGGTATCGTATTTTAGAGCCTGATGCAAGTTTTAACTCCAGAACAAATGCTCAGATAAATCGAAGGACACACAAACATTGTGAAACCTTTATCAAAATGAATTGGATCTCGCGGTTTCTAATTATCCATCATTCAACAGTTATAAGTCTACTGTTGATGTCAGCCTGCTTTACTTTGCACCGCTCAATCTGGCACTGAGCCTCTTCAATCCAGCAGATGCCCGCCTTTTCAGGTTCACCTGATCAAGGAATCCCTAGCTTTTTAAGACTCATATCAATTCAAAGACCGTTTATAACAGTCATTAATACCGACAATAATTTAAAGTCTATAATATAATTCATTTAGTGACATCTATTACTCTTGCGTTTCCTAAATGCTTGATACTCTCATCCTCACTGTAGTTCATTAATGTTAATGTGAACTACAGTGACAGCCGGTGAATTTGCGTAGTTGTTGGGCGTGGCATAGTGCGTTTATTAACTTTATTTAGTTTCTTTATTAACGTTGTATTACATGTACTTCTAATTCGTCGATGTCGCAAAAAGATTCTGCTAAATTTGTTAGCAATAATGTAAATTGTTATGCCATTTGGAGTATCATTATGTCTTCGAAGGCAATTACAGTTTTATAATAGAACGAAAACACACAATTTAATTACTACTCTACTCACAAAATACTCTACTCGCTGATACTCACATAACTACGACATAAAAACTCATTGAGACATTTAGTTGATGAGCCAAAGTTTTCCGGCGTCGTCGACAGTGTGTTCCGGCCACTATTTGCGTGCGTGCGTTCCCCAAAAAATGTTTTATTGCTACATTTCGGCGATAAAAACTCTTCTTTGGCCCCGTTATTTGTCAGTCTCAATTTACGACTAAAAGCTTTACACCTTACGACCGTTTTATTTATGGATTAGTGAACTTTGACTGACTGGCTTGATATAAAATGAAGTCATTTGTTGTTTCTTGACTTCAGTATATTGAGCTCAGTGAATTATCTTAAATGCAGAGGTCTAGAGCATATTTTCACCTGGACGTAGAATTTCTCTTACTTACGCCACTGTCACTGGTTCTGAGCTTTCTGAATCCGACAGATGCCCCATGTCTTTTGAAGGCTATTAGTTGACCTGGTTGAGGTTGGGACGTGGTATTCATTTGAGGATCTTTTTTCCAATTATGCTGTTGAAACAAAAAATACAACGTTATTTTTTGTTGTGTAAATTATTAACACGTGTCAAGGTACATTGACGAGAGTAAATACGATAATGCAGTTTAAATAAAGCTTTTAATAGTAGCAACATACTCATAATATGCAAATAAGACACAGTAGCAGGAATATGAAGTCTGATTTCATTATATTGAATATCGAATCCGCATATCTCACACCATGAAAAAACATTAATTTAATTATTATTATTTTATATCCGTAACAATACAGTGAGGAGTAATATAAAACATGTACAAAAGACGGTCTGATCGCTCAGGTAGCAATCTCTTTCAAACAACCTTTTGGTAGAAGACAGTAGGTAGGACGAAGAAGTAGGTAAAGCTGTACATGTACTATAACAAAATTAATTATATGATACAAATATATAATGCAAAGAGATATTTTGATTAGACAAAGTGGTCATAAGTTCGACAAAAATAAGAAAACAAACAGATTATTTAACATCATATAATCTACTAGACTGCTAAGACTGTACAAGATAATAATACCCAATAATATTAAAAGTAAGCGAAATGTCAGCAAGTAAGTATGAACTTTCGAACTCGTACGAGCAACAAAAGAACGTAAAACTTGGAGATCGTTAATGCGTAAGAAAAATGAAACGGATGTTTTATTACCATTATGAGTTAGGTAAGTGTATTTCTGTGTTCCATTTTTGATCTTTTTCACATCTTTCTTGTTTCTTTGACATATATAGTCTAGGCGACAATCATTATTTATGAGCAGTGAAATGTCGCTATGGATGTTTACTCCTACACGGATCTTTTGGCGCGTGATTGACGTGTGGGTGACAGAGAAAGCGCCCTACAGTTTGCCTTACCTGTAAGGCGCTGTCTTTGTTACCCACACGTCACCCACGCGCCAAAAGATGCTTGTAGGACTCTATGAAACTAAGTAGCTATCTATACTTGAGTCGCCGAGCAAGGAAATGCTACTCCGCGCCAAAATCAAACCAATTACCTGCCCTCATAGTTAAATTCAGCTTGTAAGCAAAATTTACTATGGGCATTTTTAGATACCGCCCTTCATCTTAAGTCT
The DNA here is from genome assembly GCA_018248915.1 of Hesperia meskei straton. NCBI lineage: Eukaryota > Metazoa > Arthropoda > Insecta > Lepidoptera > Hesperiidae > Hesperia > Hesperia meskei. The sequence continues at coordinate 6,483 of DWJQ01002008.1, read as the reverse complement.
ACCCTAATCGAATAGGCGAAAAGCTGGTACTTGTGTGGCATGCAATTAAAACGAATTCCAGATTATAGTGGGAACCTGGGGCCGTATTATGAACACTTAATTCCAGGCAGTTTACGTTCACCCACACGTTGTGAACGTAAACTGTCTGGAATTAAGAGTTCATACTAAGGGGGCTGATGTGTAATCGGCCAAAATAAAGCGAGAAGAAAGTGTCCCAGTAGTCACTCTCAGGTCCCCAACCGAAAGGTGACGAGTCCTTTTGCTTCTAACTTAAAAACGGGTAATATTTAGCTACTAAGGTTTCACAGAGACTTATAACACTCTTGTTTATTGCAAAGGTATGAAAAAAACAAACATATCCTCTTTTTTCATTTACAGTATTAACCGCGGGCAACAGCTAGTGTATTATCTAATAAAATTTGTTATTTTTGATCCGGAAAAAAAGATTCATCTTCTTTATTATCATAACAATTGGAAATTCAAATAATGAAAGAGGAATCACATCTGGTACAATGTTCAATAATGTGCTCGCCGAAAATAAATTCTACCGAGATGATTTGATTTAAGATGTTACCTTAGATAACGCTATGTACCAAATCTTGAGGTTGAAGCGTGAATCTTGAGCATTAGGTCTGGGGTCAAATTCGGACCGTAATTTATTCCATCAAAGGAGAGGTATAATCCTACATGCATCTTTTGACGCGTGGATGATAGAGACAGCGCCTTACATGTAAGGCAAACTAAACTGTAGGGTACTGTCTCTGTCATCCACGCGCCAAAAGATGCTTGTAGGACTATATGTATGTAGGTTATTCACGTTGACACTGATGAATGTGTTATTTTCCTTTATTGCAACATGTTATACACTAACGGTAACACTTTATTAGAGGTGACCATCTCAGTCCTCAGGTGCATCTGTGACCTAAGCTTAATTAGAACGAGGCTCATACTAACAACAATTAATAGGACTAATTATCGCTAACAGTCTATGTTCTCACACCTATTAAAAAAACTAACCAAGTAATATTTTAACACCATTTGTTAACTGGACTAACTATCCTACTTCCTAAATTGAGTCTTGTTCTGGATCGGTCAATTGCCACGTGCGGCAGCGGAAGGGTGATGCTGCATGCTCGTTTACTAACTTAATTCCATAAATGAGTCCAAGACTTCAAGCCTAACTTCTCTGTTCGTGGCTGCTAAACAACGGAGTTACCACACTCGGTCTCTCTTTTCAAAGGCCTAAGGATTCTGCATCATCCAGTTTAATCCCAAAGGTCATTAAGGCTGGAGCTAGGTGTATGGTTTTGAACCCGACTGGCTAGCTACCATCCTCTTCTAAAGTCAGGCGCCGAACATTTGTCGTATTCTTCCGGAGGCACGATAACCAATTTTGTATGTTTTCCTCCCTTTCTTTCTTTTCTGGTAATAATAATAATAATTGGTATTATAAAAATGTAAATATTAGTAATGACCAATGTCCACCTACGTTGGCAAATTTAGTATATAAAAATGCCAATTCGAACTGCAACATTGCGTTAGCATAAGCTTCAAGTCTCCTCGTTTACACGGGGACAGGTACCCTGCAGTGATCCGGTAATGGATAAAAGCCATAATATCTGATGGCACGTTCATTGAGAAAAAGGAATACGTGAACTGAATTTTTAATGCGAGTTACCAATACGGAACTTTTTAAAGGATTCGGCTCTTTATGAAGACTATACCACATTTAGTGTTCACAATGATGATCTGAAAGATTGGTACTTGTTGACTTAAATACCTAAGTCATTGAATTTAATTCCATGATGGAAACTAACGACAGAATTACGGTTGTATCAGACAACCATACTGTTGGGATTCAAGTGTTACAGGTTCCAGCCTCAATACCAAATTTATCATCAACGACTTATCCACAGAGAAAGAAACATGTAAAGAAAGTACTAAGCTCTCAGGTTCCGAACTATTACAGGACTAGTCATTTGGCTGATTTTTGAACCAAGACACTGTAGCTAGCCAGAGGTAGCAAATCGGACAGGCTGAACGAAAGGTATACCTTTAAAATATTGTTGATTTAATTTACTGATGAATCATAATCCTCGCGTGAAGCCTTATCGCCAAGCAAGGAGCCAGCTACAGCTACGTTTTTTGATAGCCTGCCTGTAATCGCAGTCAGTATTCTAAGCAGTACGGACGGTTTATCATGTAGCAAGGGAACGAATTTTGACGTCTCGTAAGAGGCGATGGAGCCAGCTACACTTTTTAGAGGCTATCATCTTAGTTCTCGAATGCAGCACATCACTGACTGAATTATAATTCAGTTACCATACTCTACAATAGACTTTCACTAACAATAACTTACAGGACTGAGTATGATTAACTGCCTCTACCCCGGTCTTCATATTTCCTAACAAACTAACCAACTAACATCTTTAATCCGTCTGCTAACTTGATTAACCAGTCCCCGTTTGAGCCGAATTCTGTGTCAGTCAAAGTCTTAATCGTGTGCGGTAGGATGGTGCTGTATTCGTGTTTCTTTGCCACTTTGATTCCATAAAAAACTCCAGGCATGGTACCTATTGAGGACAGTATTTTAGGCCATTCCAACTCCCAATACTATCGTAGTTGCAACATGAACTACAAGCGTATTTCTTTTTTTACATAAATCTGTCAAGCCTATTAGATTAGCGGTAGCTGTAACGTTTTGCGACGCCATTATTTCTGGAGTTGAGCACGCGGTCGACTGTCGACGATAAATAATACACGTTTTATGGCGGTTTTTATTGTTATTGGATTGCGCTGAGAACTCAATAGCTTTTGATGTCGACTCCGTTATTTTTCTTGGCGATAAAAAACGATGTAATAGAAATGGTTATAGGTGCTCTGGGAGATATATTGCGTATCTTTTTTAAATTGCTCGCTCCCTTGTTTGTCAAAATGTGGCTCCGTGTGTACGAGGTCGGAATTGTTTCAACATTAATTTATATATCAATTGGATTTATCTGGGAAAATACTTTTGTCTGTCTTGGGGCGGACTTAAATATTAATGTCATCAGAATCATAAGAGCAGACTTCAGCCTTAACGAACTATTGTTATGTTTTTTCTTTTAACATACTGTTCTAAGGGGATTGGGTTATTCAATTCTTTTAACACCTTACCTTGTGCTAATACTTATGATTAGGTATATCATTACATATTATGTATAAAAGCAACGTGTACAATGTATACACTACCAAATTTTCTTACCAAAATTATATATTTTCCCCAAAATACATTCAATTTAAGACTGACAACTAACCTTTTCATCATGTTTATACAAATTTCTGTTAACCCTCACGTGACGTCACCGAGAACGTTATTTCGTTTTCCAGTTAAATATGTCGCTTCGGTCTACAAATATCCAGTTTAATCTATAAATAGTACTTTATGAACTTTCTCTATGTACGGAAGATACTTAGTCTTGATATAGCAACAATTATTACCCATACCTACTATTGATATACCTATTACTTCACATAGCAAAGATTTCAAAATTGTTTGTTTTGTTTGTGGAATTGTCACATTATGTGTAGGTTCAAATCGACATTGATTCACATTAATTTATTGAAATAACTTTTGGTTAAGAGTTTCAAATTTGTATTTCGACTTTTATCAATTTAAAAAATAAAGTCTCAACATTATTTCGGTATTAGGGTTTACTTTTATGACATAGGTTCTCCAAAGCAAAATGAGGGTTGTTACTTCTCTTACACGGGTAAAAATGGCACATTCAGCAAACAAACTTTGCCTAAAAGCTGTCGTTAGATAAAATAACTCTGTATAAATTACACTGCGCTTTAAGTTGCTGGCTCATACCGCAAATTACCTTGCGTATCATATAAATTATATTCAATGGTAATGGAACTCTCCGTACATATCATTACGTATACTTTTTGCTACAATAAATTTACAACATGGGCAGAATTACGGTACACTTTAGTAAAATATCCGAACGCACGCCGTTTCTCATTATTTGGTACAATGCACGTAGTAATATACGTATGAATTGTAGGCTGAGGTCTGGGAGCTTTACTGCTTTGCATCGTGTCTCTCGAATAGATGTCATCGCGAATTATATTCTTTAGAAAATATTCCAAAATGCGACAACTCCGAATTCGGGACTCGAATGTGAGTTTACGCTTCACGAATAATATTTTCATAATACTTCGTATATCTGTTACAGTATCTGTTATCAGTTTTATTCCTGATTTATCTCGCATTGTATGTATCTGATACATCCTCCTACCAGCTGTCAAAGATTGTTCTTGTATTGCCTTCTTTCCTGCTCCCAGTAATGATTGGTTTTGGAAGTGAATTATTGTTAGTGTTGTTAGGCATAGGCATACCCAGCTTTCGATCAATGGGCAGATCGATTTTTTGAGGCAGATTTTTGAAGTGAAATAAATCTTTGCTATAGAAAAAGACGGAAGATTAAAATAAAGAAAGAAGAACGTGACAAATCGTTTGAACTAGTGACTGAGGACTTGGACAGGGACTGTTAGTGATAGTTAGTTCTGCTAGTTGTTGTTAGTAGTCCAGTTATTAATTGTTAGGCAGAGTCTCGTTCTAATTCGGTCACAGTTGACTTCTTTCTCTCCCAAAAACAAACAATACCTAATAGGCCACCCCAATACCATAATTGTATTTAAAAGGCATAAAACACACAATTTACCTTTATAATTACTTGTTAACGTTTACAATGCTATAAAAGCTACAGTCGTAACAGTAATTTTGGGTATTAAACGCGATTGTTTATTTCCATCAAAGAAACCGCCAAGGGCGTGTTCAATTTCATTGCTCCAGATTAACTTGAATGTGACGCAGCAATTGCCAAGTGGTTTAGATGGATTTCTCAAGAGGGCTCAGTTCGAATCCTGCATGATTCAATTATAACTTGCATCGGTGAAGGAAACATGGCAAAAAAAAACATAATTATCTGACTGAGCTTCATAATGTTTTCAAAGTCGTGAAAAATTCGCACTTGTCCAACGTGATAGGCTTTGACTCATACGCCTCAGTACTTCACCCCCGTAAGGGTTACAATTCTAAAAATCCTTTCTTAGTGCTTACTTACATCTCCGTACTAAACAAGTTTCTAGGTGCATTAGTTTCGGCTGTACGTGGATATACAAATAAACAAGTATAAGTTAAAGTCAGTAAGTCAGGTTTGCCATTTATACATAGTAAATACAACAGAAATTACTTGAGAAAACAAACTACTTTCCCGTACAAAATGTAGTTTAATCTATATTTACGTAGAGGGTCCACATCATTTCTGTTCCATAAACCAGCTCATCAATATAAATCAGTTTGTAAAAAAAACAACCCGCAGTCGGTACCGTAAGCCGGGCCGATGTAATCAGGAAAACAATTTCTTCCAAATTTAAAGGTACGGGGTCGTTGGAAGCAATATCTTTGGGCGCTTCATTTTTTACGTCCTGCAACGAGTAAGGATGTTGTGCCGTGACGGTGAATTAATGAGGTGATTTGTCTGTGGAAAGCGTAGAAAGACGTAGCTATCAATTCGAGAGGAATTCAATTTATAGGTCATTTTATAACAGTTTATTCGACGGGTGCCAAGGTATCTTCATAAGGTTGTGCTTTAAATATATTCATCGAAAGGTATACTTCATAATTATATCAAAACTCTTTTGTTACTGACTGACTGACAGACAGACGGCATACAGCCGACTCTACTGAACAGAAGAAATTAAAATTTGACATCTGTGTTCCTTGGGGAGAGTAAGATAGCACATAGAGAGGATTCTTGCAAATTCCTCTCCTGAAGGGATAAAAAAGGGGATGCCGCAAGAAGACAGCTAGTGTACAAACTTACTTATTATCATATACTAGTTTACCTATGTATTTATTTATATGCATTTTTAGAGGAAAGTACCATTTCTACCGTGTAATAATTATTTTAACAAAGCCGCGGGTCTCTGTTAGTAGGTACTGAACGCAAGAAGTAGATAACATTTTTTGTGGGGGCAAACATTTACTTTTTACTTTGTAGTACTCTTACTAAAGGAAAACTTTATTGTATTCTTTTTTGCGCATGTGAATAAAAGCTTGTTTTGTTTTTAACTGACTTCAAAAAAAGAATAAGGTTCACTAATCACAATTCGTCCGTATGGCTTTTTTTTCTTATGTGTGTTACCTCAGAACTTCGTACCTACTGGTTGAACCTATTTCGAAAGTTCTTTCGACTTTTAAAGCCAATTATTGCCATCTGGTCTCATTTAAATTTGAACGACATGTGGCGAGTGGTTTTTGAGTTATCTCGACTTTGAAGTCGGTTATTTTTTGTAAAAAGTTAGCTATTATTTTTCCTTTTAAACACCTTAAAAATATTTACAGACTGTAACGCCTTTTTTTCTGTAATTAGGGGTAGCCTCTAGGTGCCCTAAGTAATTAAAAAGATTAAGTAAACACCGACCTGGTAACCT
>DWJQ01002007.1:0-10180 GCA_018248915.1 Hesperia meskei straton | reverse complement strand
TGTTCAGTAAGTATACATAGGTATGTGTTGTGACTACCGTTGATAATTATCAATCCAATCCAATCAAAAGTGGCTCTGGTGAAACGGGAAGGGTAAGTGAATATATAATTAATTTTTTTGCACTTGGAAACTTCGGCTAAGTTTTGTGGCTTGGCAATCGGTCTTTTATGAAGCTCTAGGGAACTTTTCCTTTATTTGTGACTTAAGCGTCTCCGTTTTTCTAACACTCCATCTGAGAGTATTTATCTGAAGTCACTTAAGAGTCGACCCTCGAAGCGTTGAGGAGAAAGTAATCGGCGTATCAAAGCGAAATTTGTCAAAAACACGGCTCAGCGTGGACTTCCGTCAATTCCCTCCAATTAATAACTGGTTCATCCGTCTCCGTTACTCTCAAGGGCATCGAGTATTTTGGTCCCCCTCGTGTCCCCTTGTTTGAGAATCCCCGTCGAGATAGAATATTGCCACTTTGTCCGCCGCCTCCCCGGGCTATGTATACACAGAGAGAAATTGCAATTTTTCTAGCATCGACGCAGGAAAATACCTATTGGAAAATTTTAAAGTTTCACAAAGCGAAGAAAACGGTTTTCTGGCTTAGTGAATTGCCAAAGGTTTAATATACTTCGCCTGTGACGAATATTTCACAAAATTTGTTCGTTTCAAAACAAAACGTCTGCGCTTGTTGTTGCCGCGTTCGCTTACACTTTTTTTACTTTTTAATATTGAAACGTTTATAGTTTGGTTCGTTTTGCAGTGTCAATTTTTGTTTTATTTTGAAATTAGGGCAATACGATTTGTTGTTTCTCATAATACATAGGTATCTGTTGTATAACTATGAAATTAAACAAAACTTCGATTTTGATTTAAAGTTTATGACATCTTTTTAAACCGATCTCATTTTCGTGAATTGTTTTTTTTTTCGCATAAATATAGCGATGGAAGACACCTTGTAATATCGATAAGGCGCTCAAGAGAATGAAATAGGCTCAATGCACTGGATTGCTGTATTCTTTATAGCTTCTTACATCAAATTATAAATTAGGGCAGATGTAAAAACATGGAACCAATTTGAACCACTATTGAGCAATTGTTTTGTGTGCATTGCTCGAACGCTCAATATGTATGAAGATTTACGCCTATACTATGATTTGTGTTCTTACCTTACAGAAACAGAATGTGTCGAAGTCATAATCTAACCGGTTCCGAAGGATTATTTTTTTGTAGCAGTGTTAGCCTAGTGGTTAAAGACTTCGGTCTTCTATTCGGAGGGTCCGGGTTCAAATCCCAGGGCACGCACCTCTGACTTTGACCGAAGTTATGTGCGTTTTAAGCATTTAAATGTCACATGCTACAAACGATGAAGGACAACATCGTGAGGAAACCTGCATGCTGGAGAGTTCGCAAAATTCAAAGGTGTGTGAAGTCCGCCAATCCGCACTTGGCCAGCGTGGCGGACTATGGCCTTAACCTTCTCATTCTGAGAGGAGACCCGTGTTCTATAGTGGGCCGTGATGAATGAGATGATGATGATGATGACTCATGGCTCCACACTAGGATGAGCTGGGTCGTAGGTGCCATGGACAGCACACAAGACAAGGACACACACCCAGACCAAGAACGGAAAAAACTCAACATTCAAATATCCGCCTCGCTGGGAATTGAACCCAGGACCCTCGGATCAGTGATTCGGGGTGTTAACCATTGCGCCTTCCGGGTCGTCAAAGTGTGTGGCATACAATTAAAACTTTCAATAAAATATTTTCTATGGAGATTCTTTAGCGTAGTATGTTAGTGATGCTACTTTCAGATTTTATTTCGATCAAAGTATTTTTAGCTGAAAAAAGTCTAATTGTATACCAAGTTTTTACAAAAACATATAGGTACCTGTTACAAAAATAGTTTAATTATAAGTAAAAGTGTTAACTAGATTAGGAATCTAAAGCCAGCTCAGCACATGAAACAAAAATTACCATAAAACTAAAATAAACGTTTTAGAACTATAATGAACTCTATGACAAAAGCAATAAAGTGTAATATGAATTAACACTACCTATTAAATAAATAATCCTTATTAAGTAATATCTTCGATGAAAAGGTCCGACTTTCTGGTTTTAATAATAGAGTCTAATATACAATTAACATTATTTACATAGAACGGGCTAGTCCCATTAGGCATCTAATTAATGGGCTGTGACGTTTACCCTAAAAGTTTTGAGCTAATATAACTTATGTGTTTTGCGTATACTAACTAGCTGTCTAGTTTGTATATTTATAGGTGACAATAGGCCGCCAAACTTTCTCAAAATAAACGAGTCAATTTTTTTTTCAAATAGACTGTGAAATATTTTTTAACCCAATTCAAAAAATTAGGAGGTTCTCAATTCGTCTGTATGTTTTTTTCTTACTTGTGTTACCTCAGATCATCGTACTGGCTGAACCAATTTCGATGATTAATTTTTTTTTTGTGAAAAAGTTATTACTACGCTTATCTACCTATGTTTCGTCTACTTTGCTTGTGGAAATCAGTCCCTTAGTAGTTCGGAAAATATTAGTCGTGATAATTTAGACTGCCGTAGCTTTTTTTTATTTATGTATGACCGGTTGAATTTAAACAAATCATTGTTTTGGGTTTTATTCCATTCATTATTCCCTTCATTCGCTTTTTTTTTAAATTGCCGGCGACGCTTACGTGTTATTGATTTCAATACTGTCCAAGGTGGCTTCTGGTATTTAAATAATAACATTATACCCTAACATACAGTAATAACATTAATATGCAGTTAATTTTTTTTAGGTTAGCGTGATACTATTCATGGACTAAAAAATTACAATAAAGATTTAACCGAACTCCAGTTACTGAACTACCTAAAATACAGTTTGGGCGCGTCAGTATTATATTGTGTATCGATTTTCAGTAAAGTACATTTTACGAAAATTTCGTACGGAAATATGTAGCCAAGTAAGCCGTTGTTTATCGCTGTGAACCAAATACGCCGTCGCGTGACAATAGCCAGAAAATGTGTGAATTCCAAGCAGAGTAATTAGCGTTATAACTTAATTAAGTAGTTCCACATATCTAACTACATACTCACTGCGCAATGAATTACAATAAAGAGGGAAATAAAATTTTCATGTGTCACCTTCAAATTAATTTTATTTACGCAGGCACTGTTTTTTTATTTATAATACCTACCTTCTAAAGCTTTCACGTAGGCTAGTAACACTTGTTGTTGAATCCCTCGTCATCATCCTCAAATCTCCTCGCCTCGCCTTGTCTCGCCTCAACTCACCTTATCTTCCTATCTTTGCTTTCTTCCTAAATGCTGTTTAATTTATAAGAGATATACAATATAATATAAATCATTCATTATGATATGTATTAACATTTTAACAGTACATGTAAAATAAATCCAGGAAATATCACCGTAACGACTTCGTAGTTAGTCGAGTGCAAAGCAAAAGTTCGATATCCGAGATAATTCGATTGTAAGATCAAAGCAGTCTTTATTTTCTTTGTGGGATAATGTTTTCGATAGTTTGCTAAGTGTTGTGTGTAAGTTTACGTAACACAGATTGCGATAAAAATTTGCTCGTGGCAAGTTTCATTGCAGGGGAGAATATTGCTTAGAAGTAAATTCTAAAGAATACACTCTGGCTCCAGTACAATTAAGTGGAGCAGGACTCTTAGATTATATGTAACACTGTATTTGTAAGAAGCATTTGTAGGTTAAGGAACTTCATGGAACCTCTAGTCAAAGCTTCTTTTGCTTGATGTTCGCCGTTGGACAACAAACAATACAAATTTTAACATTGCTTAACATAACAACACAACATTCATCTTGGTCACCTCATTCTCTCTGAGTAATGGTTGGAGACTAATGTAAAAAAATAGAATCTTTCTTTCTTTCTTTCTTCTTTCTTTCTAAAAAAATAGATTTTTCTGCCTGGATCCTTATAACAAGGCATAGGTCTTTATTGTCCTGTAAACCACGAACAGTGGCATGTCAGTATTTTTATACAGATGTAAGATTTATTATCAGATTTTTTTAAAGTAAGCAATAAAACTTTAATGTGTATTGTAAAATAACTTTTATTTTCTTCTTTGTTCACAGAAGCCGTATCTGGTTACATACATCCACGTTTAACTATTTTAAACAGTTACTTAAATCTAACACATATAACATACAATCACATTCATCTGGCACTCAAGTCATATAAATGACCGTTTCACATATGTATGTATACAGGGCCCCTATTCTGCTATTATAAATTTTAATTGCGGCTCGATTGAATAGTTTGGCATATTTTTGACACATTCCATAGCTATACAAAATGTGTCAAACTATTCAAACGCAACTTAATTCGTGCATTTATAAAAAACTAGCAGAATCAGGGTTCAGGTCTTAGTAAACACCAACTCGTTGTCAATCAATAAGCTATAGGTTTGTCACGTTTCTGACGGTTGAATTTTAAACACTATAACTGAAATATACCTATTTTTTTAAATAAAATCAAAACCGACTTCAATATTTGCAAATAATACAAGAAATTGTATCATTATATAGTCGTGCATATTAAATTTGAAGGATACCCTCGACTTCTCTTACATATCATTATCAGATCTTAACTTTGTGGATTACCACATTCCACACACTTACTTTTCAAATTAAAAGATGCAAAAGACAAACATCGCTTCAGAAATGGGGATGAAATCGCTAAAAATATAGAGAAAAAATATAGGCGTTGAACGTAGAACCTCTTTTTTTAATAGTGACTATAAAAGTCGACCACGCGCGTCTATAGTAAACCCATAAGTCCATGAGTAAACCCAACTTAAGACTGAAACGTAAGAGGCGCTGTTGGACGCATTTGACATTCATTTGACCAATCATTGCACACTAGTAACTGACAGATGAATGAACGCAACGTACTTATGAATGACTTTTCGTTAGTTCCAATTTTTGCCATTTCAGAGATAAGTTGGGCGGATTGTACGCGTCGAGAGAATACGGCCAGTAGCGAACCAAAGAGAAAAGAAAGCTATAATACAGATAAGGCGATTTAGAATTGAATTGACACAGAGATGATGTCATGTGCAAAGACCCTACAACCACTTACAAATACTCGTACACTCTTAATTTTTACATCACGGTGGGTTACAAGTACAATAATAGATAGTAAGTAAATTATCGATTGAAAAATCTATTTGAATCATGTTCATACGTGTAAATTTTCTTATACATTCAAATCCGAAATGACCTTATATGTATTTCCCTACGAAGACAAACCAGTTATTTATCATTAAAAGTTCTTTAGAACCCAATAAATACAAATGTAAACATTAATCTAGTTTCAGACAACACCAAGTAATTATTATAAGTTAATACTACCTACTATAAATGGACAATTATGGTCGCAGTCGTCATTGACTGGATATAATTACAATAGTGAAAGCGACGTAATATAAACATGGGTCCACAATATCAGTTATAAATATAAACTTTTAAAATTGCAGCAGATTTGTGAAAACATAACCAATAATGTAAACTCAACGAAACATAATAATTTATAACATTATAACGTATAAAGTAGTAAGTTATGGCTGTAAAGAAGGGTAATAAAAATTGTTTACAGCTAATTATTCTTGGCCAAAAACATCGAAGATAACCTAACACTTAACTATATTTTACCGTATAGCCGGCTACCTATTGTTCTTTTTCTAACCAGTAACCAAATTTTAAATGGGCAATGTTCCTTTATGCCAACGGATTTTCTTATAAACCTTTGATTTTGTTACAATATCAGCAAACCACTCTTTCAAATTAAATAAACTAGATACTTTTTCAGTCTGTTAAAATCTCCTCCACACCAGTTCCACTTAAGCGTGGAATGCCGTAATTATTTCATATTCAAACACCGTGCTATAACCGGGCCTTACATAAGAGATCTATTACTAGCCAAATAACATTGACTATGATGTTTAAATCACTTCTTTCTAGCTGTAACTCATATAACAAAAACTTGCAAAGACGTCCTTAGGTCTAATACGATAGATTACTATAAATGCAAGAACACCAATTCTACGATATAATTCAAACAACTCTTACTAGCTAAGACGAAGCAGCGCAAACGCTATAATTCTTTGAAAGGTTTACAAGATGCATCGCTACAATGCTTAATATAACCACCCTGTATGATCCATAACGCGTTTTATTAAGTACAGTTTTAATGTAGTACGATTCTATTAGTAACAGGATCTTAAACAGGGTTGAAGTTTTGAGGTAAATGAAACCAAATCATCGATATATGAATAAATTCTCATGAATTAACATTTTAGTAAAGATTCTGTTATTATAAAATTCATTCGGCAGTCATCCAGTTAATTTTCAATTCAAACTTCAAAAACTCAAGAGGTAACAAGCGAATTCCGCTTCTGCAAATATTTAACAGCAACTTTAACAATTTGCAGGCACCCATGTTTAACGGATAGAAGGTTCGAATAAAAAATATTTAATATAATTCGTTATTGACAAAGGCATATAGCAAAAATTGTTACAAAAGCAGTAGATTTAAGTAATACGAATGATACGGAGTTTCTTATTGTTAGAGTCTGAATTAAAATTTGTCAGATAAAGTATACAGTTTGAATTACATTTGTAATTTGACTAAATATCTCTAATAATAATATGTTAAACGGGTTAAACCTATCTAGTTTAAATTCATGGATAAAACAGAACGAGCAAAAAGAACTTACAACATTTATATACATTGCACATTCAGTGTCCTAAATGGACAATAAAGGTATTATTAATATGTAATCTATGTTTAGTTTGTGGTATATAGACAATAATTAATTTAAATTCATGGATTATGCCACCGCTTTGACTTCAAAGAAAACAACATTCCAATGTATTTAAGATGTTGAAAAGACGCCAATAATAGGACATGGTTTTACAAAAAATAAATTGTAAAAAGCTCCATATCTAAATGTAGTAATGTTAGAGAAAATATTATGCCTGTTACAAGAGAAGATGACATTGCTTGAATCTGAATTCTTCAAAGCCAAATTGGCAATTATTCCATGACTAACTACTGTTTTGGTGTTTGATCCTTTTAGCCGGCCTGGACGGACGTTTATGTCCCCAGGAACTCTTAATCTATGTCTTAACTAAATTAATATTAATAGGATATCTTACGATCACTCCAAATATTATTAAAGATATTATACAATTTAATATGCTTAACTACATATGTACTACGAATTTTACAGCTGTTGAAATTTATCGTTTTACAAATTGATGTTTATTTTACAAGAATTATTAGAAGTAGGTAGGTCATTTTTCATCAAGATTCGTAATATCTTTAGTTAAAAAGGACTTTCGTTTCGTATGTATTTCAAATTATCGTAAGATTCCCAATTTAAAATTAAACTAACCACCAAGATTCTTTCATTAAACCTTTCCATCAAAAATTAAATTCATTTTATATACAACATTTGTTATTCACCTTATTTCTTCTACGATTTGGTTTTTATTATTAAATATCTACATTTTCTTTAGTTTATAAGAGATTATTAAAATCGACTCGATCGACAATAGTATAGATCTACGATTTTATCAATCGACCCTTAATCTTATGACACCTACTTAACAATAGTTTCTTTTATTTTTATATTAAGGTCCAATGAAAGTTTATTTTATGAAACATTATTATGGCGTTTACTCTAGCGCTCCTACTGGTACCATATATTTTGATAAGAATTCCACGAACTCTTAGCTAAATTCAAAAACCTTATTATTTACCACACCATTCATATTTCCATGCTATACAGCCATTCCCATGAAATGACTATTGTCATTACTTATAATAAAAATATCACTTTCATAAACATTTACTAAACGCAGTCTGTTCCCTAATTGTTTTTATTTCGAACAACGTACGATTCTATTTCATTAAGTAAAATTTGAAATGAATTATCGGGATTATCTGTATTATCTTAAATTGTTATTCTTATCTTGTTTGTTCAATTATACGCCTGATGATTTCCATTAAATTAAAAACAAAGATGACGGTAAATTAAATTTTTGGCATAAAATTTAAGTCACAATCATTTTAAAAGAATAACTGTTTGGTTATTCAGTACTTTGGTAGGCACTTTGGTATCATAATTATGAAGAATGCATTTAGTCATACATTCTGAGATCAATGTTGTTAAAAGAACTGAGAAGAAGTATCTGAGATTGTTAGAAAAGATTTGAGGCATTGATTAAGGTTGAATTACTAGTAACTGTAAGAATAAATACATGTAAATGCTTAAGTAGAAAATACATACATAGTTACACAAAGAAATGTCACTTATAAAAGTAAAATAACATTTAAATATAAGTGCTAAGAGCTTGTCTAAAATCGTGAAGAGCAGCAAGAAGTTGGGGAGCTGTAGGACGGGAATTTGCAGATGTTGTCCAGCACCACGACATTAAACCGTACCTGGTAGTTTTTAAAAAGATGTAAGAACGAAAAGATTTGACTATAATTGTTATTAAAAAAAACAGATGATGGGATAAAAAATGGTGAAAGAAGGGTTAATACGTTAAAGTTATTTGTGTCAAGATTTTTTATGGAGTTATTTATTATTCGTAAATCTAGTGTTATTAATATTAAATAGCACTCGAGACGTAAAAAAGATGTAGAAAGCTACAAGAAAAAATGCAAACAAATATGATGTGTGTACTGTAAAATAAACGTTTCTCGGTAAGTGACTTTTTAAAATTAATAAAAAGGAACAAAACATATCTTAATCCATAAAATAGATAGATACAAGAGAATCTGTTGCATTGATGGATAAGGTGGAATAGAAGAAAAATAAATCAACTAGGGAGAAGAAAACCAAAATTATTATAAATCAAATTGACTATTACTTACATTTCATCGGGACAGTTGTGCGGTTGCGATGGCCGGTATCCCCCGTCCAGAAAGGCCCCTACGTCGGCCGCGTCCAATTCAGCTAGAGGTGACGCCCCCAGAGTTGCTAGTTCCCATAGGGTTATTCCTAGTGACCACTGTAGAAATGTTTCCTTATATATAATTTTTTAGGAAAATACACAACTAAAATTTAAGAATAGATAAAAATTTAGACACAAACGAATATATTCAAAACAAAAGTAATATAATCTTTATAAAAAAAATGTTTTTATTAAATATTCCTAGCAAACATTTAGAGTAAACATTAATCACAAAAACATTATTTTTTTTCACTATCATCATCTCAACCCATCACGGCCCAGTATTGAGCACGGGTTTCTTCTCAGTATCAGAAGGTTAAGGTCAATAGTCCAATTTAATTAAAAATGTAATCTAAAACACAAAATCTTACCACATCAGAAGCCGTGGTATACTGATTGTGCAGCAGCGACTCTGGAGCCATCCATTTAACGGGGCGGTTCTCGTTGTCAGCGAGACAGTGGTAGTCGTCAGGGAATAGATCCCTTGACAGCCCGTTGTCTGTCACCTTCAGCCTTAATTTCTCGTCAACTCTAAACATGACAGTCAATGAAGAATAAAATTGGTGATTGTCTAATAAATTAATTTGAGTGTGTTCTTTTTCTCGACGAAAAATTGTAGCATAATATTTGTTATTGGGTAATCATAGACTTTGTTGACTAATATAAATATGTTGAGTAAGAAAATATTGAAACTAATAAATAAAATATTATTGTAATTCACTAATTTTAAGGCATCTGAGATGATTACTGTAAAAATTGAAAAAAAAAAACAACGATATCCTTAACACAAGAAACTTAACCAAGAATAAAATGGAATTGGTACGATAAAAGTAAAAGCCACTAATTATTTGAATGCACAATCCAGCTAAGTTTTAAGACATAACAAAATACTTACATGCAATTCCTAGCAGCAATATCAGCGTGTACCACCCGTTGGACGTGCAAGTAAGCCAGTCCACAAGCGATTTGCGCGCCCAGCTCCACTAGTTCCCGCGTCGCCGGCGCCGCTTGGTGCCCTAGCCGACATGATGTGAGGAACCTAGGAGACAGAACCTTATTAACAATGATGTTTTAAATATCTAGATTGAGTGTCGCCCTACAATGAAAAACAAGGCAACATTATCAAGCATGTGTGCGTGTAGGCGATGTTTTTCGCGTTCATTTATTATCTATGTGTGCGT
>DWJQ01002006.1:0-10181 GCA_018248915.1 Hesperia meskei straton | reverse complement strand
AACAAATTTGTTGGACTTTATAGGAGCCGTTTGGTAGAGCCGATTGCGGAATCTAGACCGTGTATATAATCAAAGTCTAGAATTATGAGAGCAATCCATATATTAACATTACTCACCTCATCTCAAAAACATCTTGCAGTTTTCGCGCCATGGCGACAACATCGTGATCCGGAGGGTTATACTTATAACAATTCGTGAATATTAAACGTACATCAGCCGCAAATTCAGCAGCAGATTTGTACGCTCTAGTATCCATCTTCTGCTTTACAGTTCCAAGATCCATAGGTTTCTTAATAATATCAAAATAATCATGTAATCCAAGCAATTCAGCATCTACTGGTTTATAAAATGGCCACGCGTAACCCTGTCAAAGTACAGTAACATAATTACAAACTGACATGCATTACATATATTACATACTCAAAAAACTTTTAACACTTCATTCCTGAACCTGACACAAAACATCTTATTACTGAGTACTTACTGAATGTTTCTTAGAGAATAATTCCTTTAATATTTCATTACAACTCTTTAGGGCGTCGGATAGTTTTTCTTTGCCCTTGGCTAGCCCCTGGGGAGTCATGACAGAGTGATGCGACGCGCCTGCGCCGCCCATTCCCGGAGACAGGCCACCCATTTTGAAGCTGTCGTCTACGACTCTTCCAACCTGTCAATTACACATAGCACTCAGAAGTCGATAGATACCTTACATTATTACATTCGGCACAGTAAAAAAATCATAAATATTCGTCCGAGATTACATTGCAACAGAGGTCAGAATCTATTAAAATTTCACTACTGCGGCAGAGTCGAAGGTTAAGATACCATTAGGTGGTACATAAAACTCAATATCTAATTTAGTTTTCAAGTGCTACTTCATTTTTCAATTTAATATCGATTCCAGAATATCCTAAACAGAAATGGAGAAAGTAGCAAAAATTATTTAGAAACTGGAAGAACAACAAGGTTGAAATAACATCAACTATGTATCTAAAGCATCTAAATAATATAATAAGCGATACATACCTTTTTCTGTCTTCCACTTTCTCTCCTAGTAGAGATTTTCGCAGGCTTAGGCCCACTCTGCTGGTCAATCGTGGGAGTGGTGTAACCGCCTTCAAACGAGCTGCCCATAGGAGTCGTCGTGTCAGCTTTTCTTTTCACTCCTTTTTTGACCTATAGAGAGAACGAGAGGTGAGTGTGGATACTGTGGATCGAGTACCACACGGTATTACGTTTTCGCTATATATTGATGCCGAACCTTAGCGGGCTGGGTTTGTGAGAGCGGGACCGCCGGGATAGGGGCCACCGGCGGGGCGGGAGCCGGCGTCACGTGGAAACTGGACGGTTGACTCGCAACCTGCAAACAAATACCTCGATCAATTACCCGCGGAGCAGGTACCGTTACTGAAACGAAACCTAAGTCGATGTGACGTGGCTCGTTAACTACTAGAATTAACCTGCAGCGGTAAAATTTACCCCTAATGCCAGGAGACTCATAAAGCCAGGATCTAGAAGAAATTCAGAGATGGCAGGTTCATTGTCCACATTTTCCTAAAAATTTAGTTGTTAGTGTCCAAAAAATAGTGGTGAAAACAGATAAAAAAAAAGGAGTCAGAAAAGGGGTGGTCAGGACAGAACTGAACTGAGAATGGAACATAAGTATTTCTAGCACCATAGGGCAATGGTTAAAGACTTTTAATCGTAAGAAATCAGATTACAGATTAGTATTTATAAGTTCGTATTTTGACGTTTCTTCATTCGTGAATCTGTACTCCGAAATAATTTTTAAATTTATGAAATCCAAGATTATATGGCTACAGAAGAAAGGCTCTTCTGTAGACACATAACTTTTGTTAGACATAAAAGAACAACAAAACACATACCTACTGTGGGAATGAACCAACAACAGATCGCTATTAATAAACACAAAATATTGTATTTAAATAATAGCTTTAATGTTCACACAACTTTCTAATTGACAAAAACACGGCAAGTCCTCCTGTCATCTTGCCGCTAGTGTTGGGGTCATATCGGTTTGACCGTAGTGTTGCTATCACGATATTCCGTCTAACAATATGTAGAAGGCTTAAGACGTATTTCGCCATGATGATCTAAGGCCCGAGAGCAAAGTTTCTTGGACAATCATGTTTTTCAGTTGCTAGTCAGTTGGGACGCCGTCAATTGAAAAAAAATCTTTCACGCATCTGGAAAGGCTTTTGTTTGTTACTAACTAACCAAGCTAACAGTGCTTAATGTATCACTTGTTCTTTCATCTACCTCCAGTACCAAGCTTGTCGTCCTTATTTTAGTAGCATAACCCTTTCTACCCCTGTCTCGTTTATGCTATAATATTTCTTTTATTACCAAAATTGAATTCTACATTTCTATGAAAATAAGTTAAGATGAGAATGTTGTTGTACAATAATATTTTCTTATAAAAACGCAATCGCCTATACCATAGACTGATCCCAAGTAATATAGTTCTTTCTGCCTCCCTTACAATGCTTCGATCCTGGTATTTTCGTGAAATATTTTCCCTTCCGTGGAAATTTTGTCGGACATTAAAAGGGTGTGATAACTTTTTGTGTTAATCTTGTATTGCATTTGTAATTCTTTACTGAGTGTTAAGTACTTCATAATGAGCGGAGTTGCTTTCAGGAGTTTGTTGAGATTTAATGTTGCGTTTTATTTTGTAGGGATGGAACAAGACTGAGACCGGGATAAGGACGGTTTGCCTTGTTAGCGGAGGGTGCCTAGTATTAGGAATGTTAATTAGTCAGCTTGTTGCGGTTATGACTGGTACAGAAATTGTTAGCTTGCTCAGTTGTATTGTAGTACAGTTAGAATCAACATTTGTAAAACTCTTACTGAGTGAGTGACAGGCAACGCACTGCCGAAACTACTAAATGCAAGAAGCTGAAATTTGACATGTATTGTATGTTCCATGGGGAACTTAGGGGGAGTTCTAAGAGAAGATTTTTGAAAACCCCTCCTAAGTGGATGAAAAGGGGATAAACTGACACTTTATTTCTTCAGTGGGTTTACTTGAATCCTTCTTTATGGGTTCCTTAAGTGATGCAAATGAGAAAAATTTTTGAAAATCATGAAGACACAAATTGACTTAAGATTTTATGGTCCTGCACATACAAAAATCTCATTAGAATATATTACATTGTCTGCGATAGTATAACACAACTGCCCGTTATCAAAAACTATTTATCTCATAAAGCACCTAAAAATTAATGCCGCGAAGAATAGACGCAGAAACGAATACAAAGGAATTCAACTCACACAATATATTTCCTCCATAATCTCGGGGCATATAACGCTTTAATATTATTAGGAAAATGCATAAAACATTCCCCCTTTATGTGGACAGACGTTAAACGGATTTCGTCGTCATAAAATGCGTAATTTGAATTCTTTAAGACCGAGAGGGGCGCTCACATCGCTCATACAAGACGCTAACTAACACGGAACGTTCAAAATGGCCGGGGACCTGATTGTGTCTAGCGTTTTCATTTAGAATGACTTGGGAACTTGGTGTAGGTTTTTGTTCAGTTGGCTAAATTCGGTGGTATGTTTGCAGATAATTTTATTTTACATTAATATGTTGAAAAATATTAAAGTGAAGTATTTTTCTTGCCTGAACTGCATTTATTGTTGTTAAACATTTTATGTCCATCAATAAGTGCATAAATCTTGTTTGTTGTAATAATATCGAATTTTGCAGCATTCAGGTCAATAATTTTTATTTGTTTGTAGAATAAGCTTTTATAAATCAAAATGTTATAAAAGATGCGAGATATATAGAGATTTGATCTTAGTCTACAAAGCGTGTAAATAATAAACTTAAAAAAAATCTGATTTCAACCATTGATTCTAATAAGAGCATAAATACTCAATCTTAAAAACCATACCAAATTATCCTCAACACCATTTCTTACCTTGATTTCTTTCAGGGTTATTTATTTTCACGTGGCTCGTATACTAGTAGACTTGGAACCCAAGAGGGGAATCTGGGATATACTCGAAAACGTCAGAAAACTACAAAGGAAGAAAGTTTGTGCTGTGTTATAAACCTTTAAAATCGGTGGTTGTGTCCAAGTCAGGTGATTAGAATATTTATAAAAAAATGACCCAGATTTCCCGCTTGGGCTCCCCAGTTACAGGCTCTATTTAAATAAATTTCTTAACTGATCTGAGCCTGTAATATAAAAATTAAACCAAACTACCTTATAATAGACACAGTATACATACATGTGAAAGATCGCAATTGACAACAGTAATCGAGTGTGGCACTTTCATTAATCAAACCAATCGACTGGTAGTGGATACAATTTTTAAAAGTAATTATAACCATCTATAATTACAATTTTAATATGTTTACTGACGATAAAATGCCATGTTTCCCCGCGAGTTATTACGAAGGTAACGATAAGCAGAGTTCAGTATTAATGAGCGATTGTGAACGAAATCATTACTAGTAACGACTGCTTTATATACTTCCACTCGATATTGCTTTTATATGAATAAAGTTAACTCTCGCACGTACTTGGATGTTATTCCGTGTTTTTTATGCATTTAAAATACGAACGGGTGTGTAGCACCATCATTGTACTGCCGCCCATAACATGTATTGATCAAATATCTTCTTTAATATCATCACTTATCACTGTCACTGCTGGGCAAGGATCTTCTCTCACTATGTGAGGGGTCCAGACCATAGCACGACGCTAGTCAAGTGTGGAGTGGCGAAATTCGCGACGCATTTGAGAACATGTGTCAACAATGTAGCGTTATTACAACAATTTAATTATAGCTTCAATTTGAGCGCAAGCGGATAAATCCCACGCAAGTAGGAGGAAATGCAAGAGCATAAGCACGATTCTCATTCCCCTGTTCAATCACTATGTTCCCCGGCTGTATTTTACAAAGCAGCGTATGCTACGTAACCTACAATTTCCCTCGCACCGTTACGCGACGCGAATACCGAATGTCTGAGCAGGTCCGCTGCTAAATGAGTTTTAATTTTTTGAAATATTAACTATGTTCTGACTGCGACTTGCTCTAGAAATAATTGCTTGTCGCGGAGCTACGAGAACAAGCTCAGTGTCTAGGATTAATTGTATACGTGCAGAGTTAATCCCTTGCATTATGACTCAGCTACACTAGTTTGTCATATTATGCATCGCATGCAACAAAGGCTTAAACATATAACTTAACATCTTTGTATTTATAAAATCGAAAGGATATGCACCACCTAATCCGATCAATACTCACTCGCTCGCTCAGTGTTTAAGAGCGAAATTTTGAAAACTACTTAACGTTTGATGATGACATTTAGCACGGAGATAGTTTAAAAGTCTTCTAGATTTATAATAAAATAAGTAGTTCCGGGATATTCCACCCCTAAAGGTTTTAAAAGGGTTGAATGTTTTAATACTTTTGTGTGGAATAAATCGCCCCAAACAACTACATATGTATCTTTAAAATGTTACATTTTTAGTGCAGTTATAAGGAATAAGTTGCCTTTTTTATCATTACATAGAAAAAAAAGAAAGAAAACGTTATGAGTATAATATTTATTGGGACACATTATGATAAATGTCCTTCACCATTTATATTTTATAAGCAGTAACAACCTCTGTATTCTTTAGCGATCGGATTTTCCACATTATGAAGCCGCAGGGGATAGAAAGAATAGCAAGGAAAACGAAAATGATGTACGAATTTATTCTGTTATGCTATAAAAATCATCCTAACCTTGTTCCATAATCTTTAACCATCTATTTTCATATCAAGTAAGAATTGCCTTGGAATAAAATTCTCACAAATTACAAGAAATAAAAATAAACTGTCCGCCGGAAGGTTCCAGGGTAAATTCGTCGGCGTCTGTAAGCAAATTACGTCAAAATTGGAAAAACAAGATAGGCATGAAAATAATTCGCATTGTCAGGGGAATCAACTTATTGAGGGGAACCAATTTATACCGGGAGGGACCCAATTTTTTTACGCCCTTGAGGAGAGCGCTTGATAACACCAGCCCTGGGTATAAGATGATTCGAGAAAATCTATTTGCATTTTATCATTACGCTCTATATTTTTACTTATCACTCAAATATAATGATTAAGGCTCAAACCAATTTCATTGTCTATGGAAAAAATTAACTACTGCTGAAGAGTAAGAGGAAGGAAAAATTTCTTTCAGTGCTTTAAATAATCTAAAGTCTACTCATTTACACTTGCCTGGATTAGAGATTATAAATATTCATTAAGGCGAATGAATTAAAATATGACTATAAATGAGTTTACCCACACCTAACAGTAATTCAAAATAAATAAAAATATTTGTGAAGAGACATCTTAAGATAATCAATTAAAATATTTAGGTATGTATAGGTACTCAAGTGGCTCCCTATTCGACTTCGTCGGGATTTACATATTCTGTCTGCTTTATACTGCTACCTGTTCAATCCAACTGCTCCTTCGTACCTTAAAGAGCGATTTCAATTCATCTCTCATTCCCATGATCACACTCTTCGGTCATCTAACAATCTTTCGCTCCTCACACACTTATCACAAAAAAAAACAAAAAACAATTACATATTTCCTTTTGTCACTACTAGCCCATTTTTCTTTTCGTAATTTTCTCCTGTAGGTAAGGTTGCCTGGAAAAGATCGCTGCTTAGCGATAAGGCCGCCTTTTTTGAATACACATTTGTATTTTAATTTCGCTGTATGTGATTATTCCTGTTGTACAAATAAAGAGTTTATCTATCTATCTATCTATGCAACGATACTCTAGTAAACACAGTTTGACGACTTTTATTTTTCTAAGGCTGACAAGGCATCGTTGACACTGTGGTGATCATGTAAAATATTATGTGGCCGGTACGCTTACTTAATAACTGCATAGCTAATGTGAAAAGAGTGTATGTAACCTGCAAAGACTTAACAATTTTGAAAGGAGAAAACTGACGTTGCACAGAGAAAACATAGTAATATTCTGCATAACTCTCTCAACTTATTACGTCCTCAATCAAGGTTGTAGCGTCTAATATTTACTGACGTAATTAACAATGAAACATGTACATATTTTAAAGAGCATAATGAGTTAATTCTACGTCAGTCGAGCTCTATACAGGTTTCGCCGCGCCGCTGCGCTGTCTGGCGTAAAATTTTTAATGACTTGAAATGAAAATGATTTTACAGCAGTAATTATGCTTCCTACAACACTTTATTATCGGTGCTGCATGTGTGTATGTAATGCATGCAGGCTTCATATTATGTAAAACAAAATTGAACAAATCTCTTTAGCTGTTTAAAGCCTCTTGGTATTTTGAGCATAAGGTTGTTTGGAATTTACTATCGCGTATTTCTCTGAAGGAAAACGTCGTGATGAAACGTGGATACCTGGGATTTCTTTACGAAGTTTTCTGAAGATTTTAGCCAGCTGTTAGCATAGGTAAAGTGTGAAAAATACCCGAGCTTAGCCTTAGTTATTTTGGTTATGAAATTGGTACAGTCAATGTCAGTCATATCTGGTTGGAATTACAAATTTTCACCTATTTTCACCTATGCTATTGGGCGTATTTTCTGCTATTTTTATTCTACTGGAGACGCCAGCAAAGGCGCCTATTACCGGCTCTAGACTTTAGCTAAGATTAGACTAGATGAAAAAAGGCTACGCGAAGAGTTACACGTTTCAGCCAACTCTGGTTACCTATAATATATATTTTCGATTAAATTTTTTACATAATATAGGTACGTAAAGAAATTACAAACACAACAAAGAGATCTAAAATAAACTTCTTTGTAGTGCTTACATTGAACGATCTTAAACTAAAGAAATTTTTGAAATCGTGTTTTCAATTACGATGAAGATAAGATAATAAAAAAAGGAAAGATAACCTTTTATTTTTATTAAAAATTCAGATGAATTGTGTTCATAATTAATTCTAACTATACACTTCAAGAAATATGTATATTTGGAAGAAATCGTTGTTATCGTAGTATCTGGGCAGCTGAGTGAAAATTGAGGTAATAAAATGCAGCCGTTTAAATTTGCATGAACTAAACACATGCCCGGGGGATAGTTCGGGGTGGGTGGGGGTGCAAAATAAAGCAGCTGTCGTAGTCTTAGCAATTTATTGGAAGGGGATGCCGCCTGCTTCGTGTCTATAGACGTTTTTAAAATGTCTCGCGTAAGAATAGTTTATATGGACCGATGCATGCATAATTTGTCTCATTTCGCATTCTAGGAAACTTGCGTGAACTGTTCGTCTTTATTTTACTACTAGAGAAAAGAAAAATGCTATACAATTAAAGACTGTTTTGGATCATAATTACATGGATTTCTTTCGATAACACGTTAATCGATTAAATTTCATTGATTAAAACTTTGTAAAAGTAAATCCTGACATGGTGTTTGAGTTGTGTTCGCGAGAACCGAGTTCATATCACATCGTGACTAGAACTTCATATACTCCAAATAGTTCTCCGTTATGTTCCACTTTAAGCAGCGGCCACTTAAAACAGAGAAATTCCACTTAAAGCAATGTCTTTACATCGATACCAGAAAAAATATATGAGCACCCAAGACTTACCTTCTATGTATGTCCATACCTTTTAATCCTTTTATCTATCTACTTAACGAAAAAAGTAAATAATACGTACTTTCCATTTGTAAAACATCCAGCCAAAAAATAAATTCAGCTTCCATTAGTAAATAAGATCTCGGTGGGCAAAGAGATTAAAAAGTCAACAGGTAATTTCTTAGCATACAATAACGGAATGCAACCGGGTACTTCCCTACCGGCGAGACTCTTGATCTTCGTTACCAGTTTCAAGTTAATAATTTAGTTCAGACGCCTCCTATTCCACTGGTGCAACGTGGTGGAAGGCTTCTAGGCCTCCAAAGTGATGTGAGATATGACTGTGGATCATTATTCGGCTGAAGTTAAACTAGGTAAGCCGTAGGTCGCACGTAATTTAGAGAACCTTTGTCCGAGTTTCTCAATTTTCAAAACGTTTGTTTTCGTGTAAATTTAAATAATTACCAACCCACTAAGGCCCTATTGTCACAGACATAAATGAAGCACTCATAAAACATTATTATATTTTCCGGGAACGTTAATGGTTCAACTACAATTAATTTTACGGCTTATAACTCGCTAGAGACTCCGTAGAATTGAGCTGATAATAATCCGCGGGTAACAATGCGGTTTCTGGTCACATCCAGACAATTTGTGACTATTTAAAGCCCGGGTAACTACTTCTTCCATTCTGAGGTCACCCAGCGACTTGTATCATCCCGATTGAGGGTCTGAGAGCCAGTTTTTATCTTTTTCTCCACACTCATTCTTTGGCAACTGATGCTACTTAAAGGGTGACGAAAACGATTTAGATTCCATCAGATGACTTGGTTGCTCTTTTTGCGTCCGCAATATTACGGCCGATTTATAACGGGACCTGTAATCACCTGTAATCTAGGAAACCAAATCCCAAGAACTCTAATACGCAGGACTAGTATTAGCGTTATCTAGTTCAAACCGGTCTCAACAGGCTCATACCGGTTCAGAGTTACGGTGCAATATTCTTATTTCTGCCAGTACGATGTAGGCGTGAAGCGGTCCATCTGGATTTGTGCGGGTAGTTTATAAATTTGCTGCGGGAGTAATAGTTTGTCTCCACATTATGTTAGTTTTACTCCAGTTCTTTTATAACCGCCATATTTTCCTGGGCGCGTGAGAACGCGTTAGGGAAATAAGGACAAACGCTAGCACTACGTTATCGTTTGCGATACTACGCTACTTAACATAAATTTCAAAGGGAAGACAAGAAACTTGTATAGAAAGTTTACACATAAAGCAGTGGAACTAGTTACTAGACGCAGAAGTCTACCATAGTTCAAAGTATAGCGTTAATGTGTAGATATATTGTTATTGAATTAGTATTTTAGTAATGAATTTCGTCTGTCATAGTTGGTGCCGTTAGAAAACAGTCGTTCGTCCATGTCGGAGGACTGCAAGCAATGCATATTCTCAATTAGACGCATTTTCAGCAGTGTGCCATTTATAAGTTGAAAAAAATAATGTTGGTAAAGTAGGGACATTTTAATAGGCCACATTTGACAGTTCGTCAAAATTGTACAAAGTAACCTTGTAAGGGAGGCA